>PVJL010001396.1:86288-267220 GCA_004026885.1 Lyroderma lyra | reverse complement strand
ATATACACACACACACATATATATGTATATATATATGTGTGTGTGTGTATATATATGTATATATATAATGTCTTGATAATTCACAAATTCTGTATCTGGGCATTCCAGGATAGAATTAGAGATATTCCAGAGAATGTTCATACCCACAGTGTCTGGCACATTTCCATTGGTTTTATGTTGACCAACCATCATGATTAGAATTACTTCAAAAAAATTTAGATAATGGGGAACAAATAAAAATTTAAAGACTGAGACAGTTTAATATAACTCTGTTTGGATATACGTATTATATTTTTTTAAAAATATATATATTTCTCATTTGATAAATTCTGAAATATACATAGCCTTTGTTAATCTGAAAAATAAAATTAATTATACAGGGTATTATATACACTATCATACTACTTATGTAAAATATGTATGTACTGGATATATATGTAAGTAGAGAGGTGTCTAAAAGAATGATCACTAGAATATTCATAGTGCTCATTTCTGAGTGATAAGTTTAAAGGTTATTTTATTTCTTTGTACATGTCTGAGTACCTGATATTTTTGAATCATACATGTATGTAATCTTTACAATTGACTGAAGAAAATCAATAGGGCTCTTTTCATATGGGAAGTATCTAATACATTAGCTGCAATCTAGCTGTAATCACAGTTGAAGGTAATACTACCTAAATCTCCAAAGATTTGAATCTAAGTAGAAGGTATCAACTTATTTAAATAATAGTTCAAAAGAATTGGTGAGCCTGGGGGCAATAGAGAGGTAAGTCACAGAAGCCAGTGTTCTAGAGTCCAGGGTCTATGGGAGAGAATTTCTAGGCCAACATTAAAAGTACTATTGCTAGTATGAAAATCAACACAAGGAACCATATAAGTATTGTTAATCGAGGTATGACGATTAAGTTCATGAACTTGCCAGAATGCACTTACGTTGGCTGCACTGTACAAACAACTCAGGAGGTTTCATAGCCTTGGTATATCTGTGTGTCACAGCTGTGTTTGTGTCGATGTGTGGCAGTGTCTTGCTGAGTGGCATTCATTATTGTTGTTTCATGTTTTTGTGTGCCATACCGAGAATGTCAGAGCTTGAATTAGAGCAATGAACAAACATTAAATTTTGTATTCAACTTGGCAAGAGTAGAAGTGAAATAAAAAATATGTTAGTTCAAGTTTATGGCAATAATGCCATAGAGAAAATGGCAGTGCACAAATGGATTAAACATATTTCTGAGAGGAGAGAAAGCATCACTGATGAAGAGAGGTCAGGGTGACCAGTAACAAGCAGAAATGATGAAAACATTGCAAAAATTTGTCAACTTGTGCATCAAAATCACCAGCTGACTATGAGAAGCATAGCAGACCAAGTAATAATGAATAGAGAAACAGTTAAAAAAATCTCAATGGAAAATATTGGCATGAGAAAACAGCTCCAAAGGAGTTCACTCACCAATGAAGAAAAGCAGAGGAGAGTCAAAGTTTGCCAAGACCTTTTGGAGGGGCTAGATGATGTTTTGGGCCGTGTTATCACTGATGATGAAACATAGGTGTACCAATACCACGCTGAAACAAAGCATCAAAGTGCACAATGGAAGTCGGAAAATTCTCCATGACCAAGTGAGTTCTGTCAGTCCAAATCAAGGGTCAAAACAACGTTGCTAAACTTTTTTGATATCAGAGGGATTATTCAGTATGAATTTATACCATGTAAACAAACACTCAACCAAGTTTACTATTTGGAAGTTCTGAAAAGTCTGCATAAGAAAGTTAGATGAAAACGACCTAAAATTTTTATCAACAATTAATTTATGGCTCTTGTATCACAGCAATTCACCAGCTCACAGTGCACTGTCTGTGAGTGAGATTTTAGCCAATAAACAAATAAATGTTTTTGAACACCATCCCTATTCATCTGGTCTGACTCCCATTGATGTTTTTCTTTATTCAAAAATAAAGGAAATATTGAAAAAAAAAAGTCATTTAGATGACATTCAGAACATCAGGTATAATACGATGACAGCTCTGATGGCCGTTCCAGAAAAAATGTTACAAATTGCTTTGAAAAGTGGACCAGCAACTGGCATCAGTACATAACTTCCTCAGGGAAGTACGTTGAGTGTGACCATAGTGATATTCAGCAATTAGGTATGCAGCATTTTTTCTACAATGAGTTCACAAACTTACTTGTCAGACCTCCTATAACTATATTGCATTTTCCAAACACATCTGGTCATGAGACCCTCTTTCCATGGCATCCCTCTGTGAAACACAGTTTGAGAAATAGTCCATTAAACATTTGATTACTCAGTTCTTCTTGCTCTGGACTCCATGCTTGCCCATTTTTTATTTGAAATTTGATATTTTAAGGTTGAGTTCTGAGAGTTCTTTAGATATTCTTGATACTAGCTTTTGTCAGATATTTGCAAATGTTTTCTCCTAGTCTGTAGCTTGTTGTCTTTCATCCTCTTAACAGAAGCTTTCATAAACAGAAGTTTTAAATTTTGAAGAAACCCAGTTTATCTTTTGTTTTGTTTTGTTCTTTATATCAAGCCTAAGAACTCTGTACCTAGCCTTAATTGCTAAGCATATTCTCCCACTTTTATTCAAAAAAATTTATAATTTTATGTTCTACACCTAAGTTCATGACTTATTTTTCTGGTAATTTTTGTATAAGAAATTATAATATATAGAAGTTCATTTTTTTTGCCTACAAAATTGCTCTAGCATCATTTGTGGAAAAGACTTTACTTCCTATATTGTTACATTTGACTTTTATCTAAAATGAATTGGACATATTTAAAAGAGTTTATTTCTTGGTTCTATTTCTGTTCAATTGATCCATATGTATGTCTCTCTGCCAGTATCATACATACTTGACAACTCTAGCCATATGATAAATATTTTCCACACTTTGTTCATTTTTAAAATGTTTTAGCTATTCTAGTTCCATGGTTTTTTATATAAAATTTTAATAATCTTGTCTATTTCCACAAAGAAATATTTCTATTTGGATAGAAATTGCAATAAATCTGTATATCAATTTTAGGAAAATTGATATCTTTATTTTTTGAATTTTTTAATCTTAAATACAGAATATCTCTTCATTTATTTAGAGCTTTTTAATTTACTTCATCATTTTGTTGTTGTTTTCAGCATACAGATCTTGTACATCTTTTATTACACTTATGTCTATATATTTAATTTTTGATCAATTAAAACTATATTCTATTTTTAATTTCTGTGTTCCCATATTCACTGTGAGACACACACATCACAAGCACTCAGTTGTATATAACAAATAACTTTCATCTATTTTTATGTTATTTTTCACAAAAAACAAGTAGCTTTGTTGTATGTAACAAGTAATTTTTATACATTTTTGTCTTCATCTATTTTATTATCTTTCTGAAATTACATTTTATTTTGAGGATATATATTTTAATTTGGGGTGATTTTATATGTGTTATCTGCAAATAGGCACACTTTTTTTCTTTCCAACTTATATATCTTTTAATTTCTTTTCTTGCCTTTTTGCACTAGTTAGAACTTTTAGTGATATGTTGAGTAGGAGTGGTGAGAGCAGATACTATTTTCACATTCCCCATTTTATGAGGAAATTGTTCAGTCTTAGTCTATAAAGTGGAAGATTAGCTCTACGTATTTTGTTAATGTCATCAAGTTGGAAGAGCCCCTCTATTGCCACATTTCTGAGTGTTTTTATTATTAATAAATATTGAATTATGTCAATTTCTTTTGTGTGCAACAATTAATATAATCATGGTTTTTGTTTTTTTTTTTGGTTGTTAATATGGTAGATTATATTGATTTTAAAATACAGAAACAGAGAATTCCCTGGTGGTGTAGTGGCTAGGCTTCAGTGCTCTCACTGCTGAGGCCTGGGTTCAATACCCCGCCAGGGTACTACCCAAACAAACAAACATAAGATACTGAAACAGTCTTGCATTCTTGGAATAAAACCACTTGGTTGTGGTGTGTAATTCTTTTCACAAGTTAATTAATTCTACTTGCTAATTTTTAAAAGGATTTTTGCATTGAAATTCATGAGAAATGTTGGTTAAATCTTTTTTTACTTTTTTTTTTTTTTTTTTTTTTTTTTTTTTTTTTTTTTTTTTTTTTTTTTTTTTTTTTTTTTTTTTTTTTTGCTTTTTGGTATGTGGGTAGCTCCCTGACTGGGAATCGAACCCAGGCCGCAGCGCTGACAGCGCCAACGCCGAAGCCTTAAGCCACTACACCATCAGGGAACTCCCATTTACTTTTATTTTTCTTCCTTTCTTTTCTTTCTCTTTCCCTCCATTTCCTTTCCTTTCTTTTTCTGTCCTCTCTTCTCCTCCCCTCTCCTCTCCTCTCTCTTTCCTTTCCCTTCCTGCCTTTCTCTCCTCCTCCTCCTTTTCTCTCTCTCTCTCTCTCTCTCTCACTCTCTCTCTGTCTCTCTCCCTATAATTTTTTTCTTTTTTCATACTATCTTTGCCTGCTTTTGGTACCAGTGCCATATTAACTTCATAAAATATTATGTAAGTCTCCCATTCTTTTATATTTTCTGTAAGAATTTATGAAAAATTGGCCCCTAATAGTACAGTCTTTCCCTGCTAGGTGAGTGCTCTAAGAACCTATTTGCAACTGTGTACCAAGTGTTGTGAGAGGCTGTTTTCAGCTTTTATAAAATTTTTTGAAAGTTCTTTCAACACATTTGCCTATTTTGTGATGGGTGATTGAAACAACATGTGGTGTGACAATAAACCTGCCCATACCACACTGAGTGTTCAGCAGTTTTTGATAAAAAACATAACCCTTTTTGCCCAACCCTCTCTATTTACCCAATCTTGCCCTGAATGACATTTTCTATTTCCCTTGATGGAAAAAGTTTTCAAAGGAAAATATTTTGCTGATGTGAAAGAGGTGAAACATAAAATGACAGTGGTACTAAAAGGCATCATAATCAATGAAGTAAAAAACTATTTTGAGCAGCCAAAAAAGCATCTCAGTAGATATTTGCATCAAATGAAGAATACTTTAAAGATGATGGAAGTTTTAAACATCTAAGAACAAATACACATTTCTTTATAAATAAATTCCAGTTTTTTGGGGGGTTCCTCCTTGTATATTACTAGTTTTTTTATACATGGCCTATATTATGTGGAGGTATGTTCTTTCTATTTCCACTTTACTGAGAGTTTTTTCATAAATGGATGCTGAATTCAGTCAAACACGTCTGCATCGATTGATAAGATTGTGTGATTTTTATCTATTATTTTGTTTATGTGGTATATCACATTAATTTATTTGCTGATATTGAACCAACCTTGCATCTCAGAAATATATCCCACTTGATTATGGTGTATGATCTTTTTATAGTATTGCTGACTTTGGTTGCTAATATTTTGTTAAGGATTTCTGCATTTATGAACATCAGGAATATTGGCCTAAAATTTTTTTTCTTGTAATGTCTTTGTAAGGTTTTGGGGTCGGTGTTAATGGTATCCTTGTAAAATGAGCTTAAGAGTTCTCCCTCCTCTTGGATACTTTTTGACTAGTTTGAGAATGTTAAGTGTTAATTCTCCTCTGAATATTTGATAAAATTCATGAGGAGCCATCTGGTCCAGGACTTTTGTTTGATGGAAATTATTTGAGTATTGATTTTACTTAGTTAGCAGCAATCAGTTGGTTCAGATTTTGTTTCTTCTTTAGTCATGGGAGATTGTGTGTTTATAGGGACCTATTTATTATTTTCCAGGTAGTTCAATTTTTTTAGCATGCGATGGTTCTTAATATTTTCTGATAATTCTTTGTATTTCTGAGGTGTCAGTTGTCACTTATCTGCTTTATTTCTGATTTTATTTACTTGGAAGCTCTCTTTTGTCCTTACTGAGTCTAGCTATAGATTTATCAATTTTGTTTATGTTTTTAAAGATTCAGTTCTTGGTTTCATTAGTCTTTTATATTATTTTATTTCTTTAGACTTTATTTATTTCTGCTCGGATCTGTATTTTGTTTTCTTCTATTCACGTTGGGCTTCGTACACCGTTAGGACTGCTTTTGCCATATCCCTGATTTTGTGTCACTGTTATTATTTTTTATTTCTTTTGTCTCAAGGTATCCTTTGATTTTTTTTTTTTATCTGTTGACTCATTCATTACTTTAGCACCGTGTTACTCAGCCTCCACCTGTCCGTGTGCCTTTCAGTTTTGTTGTTGTTGTCATCGTATCTGGTTTTTAGTTTCGTATCACTGTAGTCAGAAAATACGCCCTAATATGCGCCCTGTATTAAAAAATATTCCATGTGCACTTAGAAAATACATATAACCTGCTGCTTTGGGGTGTTAAATATATCAATTAAGTTTATCCAGTCTAGTGTGCCATTTATGGAAGTCGTTTCCTTGTTGATTTTCTGTCCAGAAGATCTGTCCATTGATGTCAATTAAGTGATAAAATTCCTAATATGATTGTTGTCGTTTCAGTCTCCCCTTTTATAGCAGTTAATGTTTGCTTTATATATTTAGGTGATCCTATATTTGGTGTATAGATGTTTACAATAGTTTGTTTATTTTAGCTTTTATTTTAAATTCTATATTTTCTAGTATATGTAGTGCTCCCTAGCACTTTTTGTTGGCTTATTTTCATTCATATGATATATTTTTTTCCATACCTTTACTTTCAGTCTGTGTGTGTCTTTCAGTCTGAAGTGGGTTTCTTATAGACCGGTACAAAGCTTACATATGAGTTTCATTTTCTCATCCATTTAGCTAGTCAATTTTTTAAATTAGAACATTTAATCAACTTACATTTAAACTGATTATTGATAAATCCAATTAAGTTCATGTACTTGCCACCATGTGCTTAAGTTGACAGCACTATACAAAGAACTCAGTAAAGTTTAGTAACCTTGGTATATTTGTGTCTCACAGCTGTGACCATGTCAACATATGGAACTGTCTTGCTGAGTGGTGTTCATTATTGTTGTGTGTTTTGTGTTATGTCACAAGAATGTCAGAGCTTGAATTAGAGAAATGAACAAATATTAAATTTCTTGTTAAACTTGGCAAGAATGGAAGTGAAATCAGGAATATGTTAGTCCAAGTTTATGAGGATAATGTCATGAAGAAATTGGCAGTGTACAAATGAATTAAATGTTTTTGTTTTTGTTTTTGTTTTTTCTGAGAGAAGAGAAAGCATCACTTATGAAGAGAAGTCAGGGCAGCCAGTAATGAGCAAAACTGATGAAAACATTGCAAATATTTATCAAACTGTGCATCAACATTGTTGGCTGACTGAGAAGCACAGCAGACCAAGTAAACATTGATAGAGAAACAGGAAAATCTTAACTGAAAATCTTGACATGAGAAAAGTGTGTGCAAAAATGGTTCCAAAGGAGCTCACTGGTAAACAAAAGCAAAAGAGAGTCAAAGTTTTCCAAGATCTTTGTTGGCAAAAGAGAGGCAAGACAATGTTTTAGGCCATGTTATCGCTGGAGGTAAAATATGAATGTACCAATACAACCCTGAAACAAAGCATCTAAGTGCACAATGGAAGTCAGCTAATTCTCCACAACCAAAAATATTTCATCGGTCCAAAGCAAGAGTCAAAATTATGTTGCTAACTTCTTTTGACATCAGAGAGATAGTTCATTATGAATTTGTACCAACTGGAAAACAGTCAAAAAAAGTTACGATTTGGAAGTACTGAAATGGCTGCATGAAAAAGTGAGATGAAAACAACCTAAACATTTCACCAATAATTCATGGAATTTGCATCACAATGTACCAGTTCACACGGCATTGTCTGTGTGGAAGTTTTTAGCCAGTACATAAATAACTGTAATAGAACACTCTCCCTTCTCACCTGATTTGGCCTCCAATGACTATTTTCTTTACCTAAAGATAGAGAAAATATTGAAAACAAGACATTTTGATGATATTCAGGACATCAGTGATCATATGACAACAACTCTGATGTGTATTCCAGAGAAAGAGTTCCAAAATTGCTTTGAAGTATGAACTAGGTGCTGATGTCAGTGCATAGCTTCACAAGGGAAGTACTTTGAAGGTGGCCATAGTGATATTCAGCAGTGAAGTATGTAGCACTTTTCCCAGGATAAGTTCACAAACTTAATTGTCAGTTGTAAGAATTGTTATTTTATTATTTATCTTTATGTTCTGATTTTCCTTCTTCTTCTTCTTAAATAAGTCCCTTTAATATTTCTTGTAGCACTTGTTTGGTGGTGATGAACTCCTTTGGCCTTTGGTTGTCTGGGAAGCTCTTTATCACTCTTTCAAGTTTAAATGACAGCCTTGTTGGTTAGAATATTCTTGTTGTAGGTTCTTTTTTATTATTATTATCATTTTGAATATTTTGTGCCAATCTTCTCTGGCCAACAAAATTTCTGTTGAAAAAATTTGCTGACAGCCTTATAAGAGCTCCCTTTTAGGAAACTAATCACCCCCTTTTTTTTGTTTCTTTTGTTTTTGTTTTTGCTGCTTTTAGTATTCTCTAATTATCTTTAAACTTTTCCACTTTAATGATACTGTGTCTTGGTGTGGCCTTCTTTGGGTTCGTCAGACTCTCTAAACTTCCTAAATTTGTATATCTATGTCCTTCACTAGGTCAAAGAAGTTTTAAATCATTATTTTCTCAAACAGTTTCTTAATCTTTTGCTTTTTTTCTTCTCCTTCTTGTACGCCTAGGATGCAAATGTTGTAATGCTGATGTGGTCCCACACGTTTCCTAAAATATCCTCATTTAAAAAATGTTTTTTGCTGTTCTTATTGGGTGTTTTCTGCTACCTTACCTTCCAAGTCACTGATTCAATCTTCTCCTGCATGCAATCTGCTGTTCATTTCTTCTAGTGCATTCCTTGTTTCAGCTATTGTATTCCTCACTTCTGACTAGTTCTTTATAATTTCTATCTTTTTTTTATGCATGCTATCTCTTTGTTGAAGTTATCATTAAGTCCCTTGAGCATCCTTATAACCATTGTTTTGAATTCTGCATCTGGTAGGTTGCTTTCCTCCATTTTGTTTAGTTAACAAAACTATTCTGTGTGTGTGTTTTGGAGTTCTTTTACCTTTTCTTTTATTTGGAATATATTTCTTTGTTTCTTCATTTTGGCTTCCTCTGTATTTGTTTCTATATATCAGTTTGATGTACTACATGTCCCAGTCTTGGCTTTGTGGCCTTTTGTAGTAGGTATTTTGTGAAGCTCTATAGCACAATCTTCCTGGTCACCTACACTGGGTGCTCCATTTGTGTCCCTTGTGTGAGTTGTGTGTACACTGCTCTTATAGTTGAGCCTTGATTGCTATCAGCACATCAGTGGGTTAGATTGACCCTCAGGATGACTGGCTTTGTAGTATGGCCATGCCCATAGTTTGCAGGCTGCTGTGTGGTGACTTACCCTATGGAGCAGAATTTGCCCAAGTGGACTCTGTGTTTGCTAAGATTACCCTTTGAATGTGCTGTTTGTGAAACTAGCTGTGTGGTGCTGCACTGTGGTCTTAAGCTGACCTCTAAGTATGTTGAATTTTGGGCCTTTTGGGAGGGGCTCTGGGGCAGGCCCAGATCAGTCACTGCCTGTCACTATTCAAACAGTACCTGATAGGATCTGCAGAGCAATCTGTGAGTAATCACTGCCTATGTTAGACCTGGAAGCATGTGAAAGAGGCCATGATGCCAACCAAAAATGGCTGCTACCAGGACTGGGTCTGAGGTAGATGGACAATAATCTCAGTGCACTCTGAGACCTGCTGTCACCTTCTGGCTTCCATAAGGCTTATCTGCTGATAAAGCCACAAGTGCTATGCAAGTTGAGATAGGCAGGATCTCAGGGATTCATTAGGGTAGAATGAGTGCTCACACGGTTATTGTAAATTCTGATTTGATGACATTGCTGAGCCTAGGGCTAATCAGCAAAAGTGTCGAAGCATACTGTGGCCAGTTGCTACTCATCTTGGGCTTGCAGACCCTTGAGAATTGTTTAAGAAATAGTGCAACAAAGATGAGGCTGGCCACTGGCTAAGAAAGTTCCTCTGGTGTCGCATGAGATGGGAGAGGGTGGGTCCTAGGGAGTCACCAGTATGGGGTGAACAAAGCTTACCAGATCAATTCAGATTCAGATTGGTCATGTGGGAGAGGGCTCAGTACAGGAAAGATTGGCACCCACCTGCCAGCTGTACAGTAGAAAAATTCTATATAGGGAAAATGGTGATTGTCTCTATAGTCCTCAACCTAAAGCCACATAACTCAATCTTTTCCTATATATCTCTGAAACCCCTTGAGTTATTGTCCCTCTGTTGGAGCCTAGGATGAGTGCCTGACAGTGAGTGAGTCTCTGCACAGACCCTTTAAGTGAGTCTGGGTTTTCCATAGCCTTCTATCTCACCCATAATCCTCATTATTTTTCACAGACATATGTTGTGAGGTCTCCCTCCTTGGTACCAGTACTCTGGACTGGGAATCTCTGTGTGGGACTGAGGTCCCTCACTCTTCTGGAGGGACCTCCATGATGAGATATCCCTCCTGATTCTCCACCTCCACATGCAGGAGTGAGGTTAGCATATCATGTGTCTCCACCCTCTGCTACCAGTCTCGACATGACTTTTTTTTTTATATTCTTAGTTGTCAATATTCTATTCAGTTGATTTCAGGTGGTTCTCCAGGTTGACTGTTCTATAATTTAGATGTAATCCCAATGTGGTATTCGAAAGAGACAAGCACAGCATTTATCTACTTCCCTATCTTGAACACTTCTCTTAATAAAAGCCACTGTCTTTTAATGTTACTATTAGTATGTGAGTTCTTAAGTGACCCTCAAGCTGACTGGCTGTGCCATTCAAAATTTTCTTTTTTGTGTTGTTTATTTTTATTTCTTCATTTTTTTCCCAGTAAGTGGGTTATTTGAACAATATTTAGACTCTTATTTATATATAGTGTTTTTATTGTATCTGTGTGTATAACATTTTAGTAAGATCATATATATATTTATATATCACAATGCATTGATGTCAACATTTTACCAGTGTAAGTGAAGTATAGATACTTTACCTCCCTTTATGTCACATTACCCTTTACGTGCTTGAAATGTGACATATTTTCTACATTATAAAGTATTCAGAATAAAAAAATTAATATATTTCCTTTTGATGGAAAGTTAATACATTGACATAGTTTTATACTTTAAAAACAAATAGTAATTTGAAAACAAATAGTAATATTATTCTGAACTTACTGCTTCTTTACCTTTATAATTAAGGAATATTCTTCTTCATAGAGGAGACATGTTTATGTGAGCTGTTCAGGTACAAAGACGTATGGTAAACTTTTTGACCTGAAGTGGCAAAGATTAGAAACATCATAAAACTTCCAAATAATTACCATCTCAGCAAGGAAATTAAAGAAGAAAAAGAAAACTTTAGAAACTTAAAAAGATTTATTACATTTTACAATGTCTTCCACAGTGGTAAAGAAATAATATGTCCCCAAAGATGCTTATGTCTTAATCCCTGGAAACTAAATATCATAGGTTATTTGACTAAGGGGCATGAAAAATGATGAACTTAAGTTTATAATCAGTTGATGTGGACATGGAGAAATTGTCCTGAATTGTCTGGGTGAATCCATTGTAATCACAAGCATTCTTATAAATGAAGAAGAAAGGCAGACAAAGAGCAAATGTCAGGGTACTACAGCATGAGAAGAACTTAAGAGTTCATTGCTGGTTTTGCAGGTGTAAGTAGGATGAGTCATAGAACACAGGCATGCTCTAGAAGCTGGAAGAGAGAAAGAATTTTCTCTTAGAGCCTTAAACAAGTACAGCTCTGTCATTACCTGTATGTCAACCCAGTGAGAGCCATTTTGGGCTTCTGACTTTCATAACTGTACAATGATAATGTTAATTTGTTTTAAGCCATGTAGTGTGTGCTAATTTGTTATAGTGGTGATATGAAACATAACATATATTGGTTATTCTTTGTATTCAAGTTGAGATTTTCCTGGTTTTTGACATAAGTAATTTTTACTTGAAATGTGGACATCAAGAATATATTGTTGTAAGATTCTGGCTTATAATTACGTTTATTTCACTGATCTTTTATGCTATCACTGTGGCAGAGAAAGGGTTTGTGTTGTCTTGGTATTGCCATGTGTGGACTGAAGTACAGGTTGTTCACTTCACCCTAGTTGACACCTGAAAATGAAGGATGCATTCTTAATTACTTCTGTGTATAGGTGAGATTGCCAACTCCCCACTAGGCCTCTAATGATACTAACTTGGCTGGCAAGCACAGGAGTACCTCCTTGCCCTTCCTCATATGTCTTCATTGACACCCTGAAAGCTGACCTCCTAGTCACTGGGCTGTGGTAAAACTCTTGAGCCTTCGCTAGGTCTCCTGAAATGCCATCTCTACATCCCTGGAGACTTTTCGAAGTTGATGGCAGATTAGGTATTTCATATGGTCTCCATTAACAGCAAAGGACAGTGGCACATTACTACCCAGCAAGGATAAAAGTTCTTGCTTCTTTTTTGACTTTTTTGGCACCACCAAGTGTAGACTTCCCATTCAGCTTCTGTAGTATGGGTAGAGGTAGGCCCACAGTGTTTTTACGGTGTTTGGCTGGAGCATAGCTATTACAATCTAAATTTTTTTCTGTCTATATTTCCCCTATTATTCTTTGGCTAGAGAAAGCAGGTTGTGTGGGCCTTTCAGCAGGCACTTTGGAGTTTCTTTATTGCCAACTTTTTTCACTCCATATCTAGAATGTGTGAAACAAAAAGATGGTTCAGAGAACGCAATGTGCTGCCTTCTCTCTACCTTTCAGTTCTCTTATGATTTTGTTGGTTTGTTTGTTTGCTTGTTTCTTTTAGTCATTTTGTGTATACTATCCAGGATTGCCCTGTTTGTAGCAGGAGGAATAGGGGAACAAAGGTATGCTCCATCTTCCAGAAAATTGAAATGCTACTACATTTTTTAAATTAAAAATAAGGGAGATTTAGCGATATGAAACAACTTGCTAAAGCTTAAATTCAATGTACCTCCACACCTTGTGTTTTTCCCAGTTCTAATACTTGGAATAGTCATTTAAGGTCACACAATTGAATGTTTTAAATGCTAGCTTTAAGAATGCAGATTTTATTCTTAAGTAACATAGAAACATTGAAACATTTTAGAAAAGACAGAAAGAGCACAAGACTAAGCCATTTGGATGGTTTTTATTTAAAATAAAACTTATATTTATAAGAGACTGTTATTTAAAATTCTATTTCTACATCTAAGGCATTTTATTCGTTAACTTCTCTATTTTTTCTAAACTCTGGCTATCTTTTGGGTTAAATGTCTATTTTGGGTTTCTGCTTCTAATTCTCAATGACATTTCTCAAACCTCAAAATAGACAAACTGGGAGAAGAAGGTTTCACTTTGTCAGATTATTGACAGTATCAAGCAGAGGATGAGAGATGAGAACATTAAAAGATCCTTTGCCAGAAGTGCCAAATTAAAACAATTTTTAAATTATATGTTTATTCAACAATCTTAGTTCAGCAGCTCTGGGTACCTCTAGAAAGAGCCAAGATGTGTCCATCTCACAGAAGCCAACACTTTTGTGCTTATTTATTTGGACAGAAAACATATGTGAATGTATTATTATACCAACAAAACATCTCATACAGAACTAGAACCAATGCATATCAGATACAACATAAGTTTATTTCCCTCTTCTTTATATATTTTTCAAAATCCCAGTGGAATATTTTATCTAAAAATTAAAATTAACAATAGCTTAAGTAAATAACCATAAATTTATTAAGTTCATTATATGCTTAACTGTATAACACAAAAAAGAATTTTAATGCCTTTAAACATCAGAAACTACTTCAGTCTTATTAGTCAGTTCTTTAATCTTACCTCCTGATTTTTAGCATACAGCTTCACTTCCCACTCTCTTGAATAGATCTTGGCCAAATGAACAATATTCTTCTAACTTTTCTTTTCTTCATTTGAAAATGTCAATGTACATGCTATGATCCCATTTACTTCTCTTTAAAAATAAGATATATCCCTTCTCCATGCCTTAGTTAACTCCTCCATCCAGGCATTTGCTATGCCTTTCCATTTTCACTATAAGGTAGATGTTTCCACACTTTCTAGGTTCACACTGCTGATAATGTCTCTATACTCTCAGGCCCAAAGAATTACTTAGAATCATTTAAGTATCTAAATCCAAAAAAGAATAAAATAAATATTTATCCACAGTAAGTTTGAATCTGCTAGAAAAATAATATAGATAAATTGAAAAGAAACATTTTTTTCTTATACTGTTCACACCACAATTATTCACTATTGAGATAGGTATGCCTGTTGGGCACTGTACAATTTCTCAAACAATGGAATCACCCTGCTTGCCACCACTCTTATATGGTGTTGCACGGTGACTTTCACATTGTACTTGACTTTAATGGCAGCAAATACTAAGCACGCAACTTCAGATGAATAGGAACACAGTGCAATTGAAAGTGGAAATGTCCACTGCTTTCCCCAAGTTGCTCACATTTGTCAACTATCACTGTGTTCTCCAAAATTTGAACTCTATCCCAGTGACATTTTGTGTTCACTGGGATGTTCTGGGCTCTTGAACACTCAGCTTGGAAATCATGGACAAGTGTCAACTACAGAACAGAAAGCTTGAGCTCTAGTCCCAGCTTGGCCACATTTTATGTGTGTACCTCGGGAGTCATTTAGCCTCTGTGTGTGTGTGTGTGTGTGTGTGTGTGTGTGTGTGTGTGTGTTTATTAAAACATTTCAATTATAGTATTTATTTTTGGGGTTTGCTATAAAAATTAAGTAAATTTTAATGAGCAAGACTTTAAAAACAATTCCAGACAGAGTGTATACATTAGAAAGATAAAAGTTTGCTATTCATTTATATGTTAGCAGTGCCCTCATTTGCCAAAAACTTTGACCTCTTTATCAATTAGACCTTTTACATAAAGCCCATTATACAAGGGCTGTCCAGAAGGTATCCAGCCATGTAAGATAAAAAAATAGAGGCATTTATGGCTGAATTTTTTCTGGACAGCCCTTGTATATGAAAGAATCCTACCACTCCGAAAACAAATACTGAAAAACAATGTGATTAAATTATATATATATATATATATATATATATATATATATATATATATATATATATATATATATAATTTCATTGACATCGTTCTTTCCTAAATTAGGTATCATTTTCTCTATCCTGGTTAATTTCTTCAAATAATTGGATGTTCTCCTTCTGCCACCTTCCCACATCTGTATCTTACTTTCCTGCATAACATCTAGTCCTCTGGAATGAACGTTCTCTCCTTGAGAAATGCTGCTTTCTACTGTCTTCACAGGCACTGAGATCTTCAAGACCTTCCAGACCTTTGTTTTATATATTTCATAGTCATTTCTTCCACCATACTTTTTTAAGTGTAAATAATTGTTAAGATTGTTTCTTGGTTACGCTGCACATCAGAATAACCTGTAGGGTTGGTTTGGAAATGCGGATGACTTGCCTTCATCTCTATAGATTCCGATGAACTTAATCCAGTATAAAATCCATTTTCACTTTACTGGGTTGACTCAATCTCCGGTAGTTTTGAGTTTCTCTTTTTCATTCTGAGATTGCATGCAGGTTTGAAATGTATATTAATCTGCATTTTGTTATGGCAGCCTAAATGTATATTAGGCTGCCATAACAAAATACCAGTCTGAGAGACTAAAACAGCAAAAATTTATTTCTCTCCATTCTAGAAACTGGATGTCCAAGGTCAGGGTACCAGAATAGTCAGTGACTGTTGACAGCCTTCTTCCTGGCTTGCAGAAACACATGCCCTTGGCATTCCCTCAGTGAGTACACATGGGAGAAATGGAGACAGATCTTTTTCTCTTTTTGTAAAGCCACTAGACTCATCATGAAGGGTCAATCCTCATGTTTCATGACCTGATTTAACTTTCCTCATCTCTCAAAGGCTTCATCTCCAAGTAACATCACACATCACAGTGCTGGTTACTTGGGTTCTAGTTAACAAAGAATCTACTATATATCCTCAGATAGATAGACGACAGATAATGATAGACTGATAATGATAGGTACACAGATGATAGATTAATAGATAAATAGATAGATAGATAGATAGATAGACAGATAGATCTCTTGGTTTGACTAAGTTTCTCACCTCTCTAGATGTCAGGGTAACCTGTGAATATATCCTATGTGCAAGAAACTCATTGCTTTCAACATCACTGAAGTAAAATACTTTTAGCTCTAGCATTGTGACATGTCTTGAAAATTGTACATCGGCCTTATTTCACTTAGCGTGATGAAATCAGGGTCCATCCATTTTGATGCAAATGTCAGTATTTTATCTTTTCTTATAGCTGAGTGATATTTCATGGTGTGTATATGATTTTACTCATATGTGGAATATAAAACTGAAAGCAACAAAGAAACAAAAACTCATGGACACAATCATAGTTTAGTGGTTACCTGAGGGTAAGGGGCGGGGGAGGGATGGAAGAAAAGGGAGGAGGAGTCGAATATATGAGATGGAAGGTGAACTGACTCTGGGTGATGAAGATATAATGCAACACACAGACAATGAACTGTAGAAATTTACACCTGGGACCTATGTAATTTTTGCTGATAAATGTCACCCCAATAAATTTAACAATAAAAATTGTATGTTGAATGTTTATTTTCCATTTAAATTATTTGAACTATGATTTATCCCTGTTAATATAAAAACCAGAAACCTTTCCTGTCCCATAATCTGAGATATCCATCATTACTGGTGTGCATACCATTTTTCTGTATCTATTGCCTAACTCCTGAATTCAGAGATTTCAATTACAGGAAAGTCATGACAACCAAATTGTCAATGGTACGTGAGCTTCCAGCTCCTTATGCAACCTGTGTAACTATAAAATGGGTTGAGTTTTTGTCCAGAGCAAATAAGCAAGCTCACACACGCTATTGCAGGGGAAAACAAGCTGCAACCCAATAACACAATTCTCACTTTACATTTTTTCCTTCTACACACCCAGTAACAAATTTCATGTGTTTTTCAACGTGATCTTACTTGAGAATAAGGTTTGCCCTTGAGCGAAGGATCTTAGAAAGTCTCCCAATGTATGCTTGCTCCTGAAAAATTGATAGAATAGATCATGAAAGTGATAAGTAGTTTGATGAAACTTGTGAGTGGGGAAAATGGTTGAGTAATAAAATGTTGGCTGATGAAAAAAAAAAGCTATGGAATCTTTTTGCTCTTAGTAAATGCATGATAGAAAAGAGAATTAAAAGTTAATCCAAATTGAATTGAGCATTAAATGTGAGAGGCCAAGTGGGGCCTCGTGTAAATGCTCTGCATTCTCAGCTAAGTGAGATAAAATTGTATCCCCTTCTCGTGACAAAAAAAAATTATTGCCCAGAGGAATTTTCATTGCTGTTTTCATTGAGATTGCTTCATAAATAAAAAGTATAACAGATATAAATAATGCTAAAATATCAGTACCCAAGATTGTACCATCTCGTGCAGTCTCAAGGGAAAGTGTTCTATAAAAGGACATGCTTTGACTTCAGACAGAAAACCTATCTCATATACAAAGGAGGAAAACTAAATAACAGATTGGGCCTAAAAGTACCTAATAGAGAACAGTGGGAGAAATTGCAATTCTGTCAGCAGTATAGAGGCCAAAATAAATTACTTTGCTATATAGAAAAGAAAACCAAAATGGACTTGGAGGCCGACAAGTCTGGGTTCTGTTCACAGCCCTGCCACTTACTTTCAGACAATGGTCAGATCATTTAAGGTCCCCTCACCCAGCTTTCTCATCTCCAGGGGACTGGCATCTTATCAGAGAGCACACTGTATTGTGATTGAATCAAAAGTCATAGTAACTGTCTCCAAAAGGCTTTGTTTTTCTCATCCCATTCTACTCTGGAGCCTCTTGTGTTCCTTGTAAATCAATCCAGGAGACTGCAGGGCTGTCACACGTCAGATGACTCTCTCATCTATGGTAAGTAATGCCACATTCTCCTTGGCTTACAGAGCCAATGTCTTTTGTTGCTGTGCAAACCGTGGACCAACTTATTAGGGTTTTGCCTATCTCCCCTGCAAGATTCAGATGCTGCTATTTTGTCTTGTAGAGTACTCAGGTTAAACCCAACGTCACTTTAGTGTTTCTTATTTTCCTTTTCAAGACTTCTTCAGTGATGCTTTTCCTGAGTCCCAGGCTGTTACACATTTTTCTTTGTGTTTCAACCATCTTTTGTTCAGTGTTTTTCCTGTGATTATCTCATTGCATTTGCACTAATTTGTGTGTGTGATTCATTTTCCCACATTTATAGAATGAATCAATGAATCAATGTTAGTTGTGAAGGTGAGAAATAATGAGACCAATAGGAGTAGAAAAAGCAATGTAAGAGAGGGTAAGTTTTACTTAGTGCAGTCACTAACTGGCCGTGGCCAATCACTAACCATTAGGCTTCCTTTCATGATTCATTAAATGAGCTATTGAGTTCTATGATGTGTGTCTCTATTTTTCTAAAATTCTCACATTTTCTTTTCTTTCTTTAATTAATATTGAATAAAAATGAGAAGAAATGCTGAATGATAAAATTTTTAAATGATAGTTGTATTTTAATAGCTTCCGAATTAGTATAATTTATCAAAAGTCTTAATGTACTTTTATGTTCAAAGGTTCTTATTGTGTTGCTTTAAATAAAGTCCTGTTATGGAAACATTGCTTCTCCCTCTTTCTTTAAAAGTTCTATATCTCCTTTAATATTAAACAATATTCTGCATTGTCCAGAAGGATCTAATCAAGTTTCAGTTTCCTCTTAACATCTCTCTTATGTCCCTCATTTCCTTATGACCTAGTTGAGATTACAGAGTTTATGTCTTTTATTTGTATGTTAGACTACACAACTCATTAAATGATAGTAAATACATGCAAGTGATTAGTAAGAAAAAAACTACATAGGTCAGATGAAACATTTGTGTTCATTATGAGTTAAACAAAGTCATTCATTTCACAAGTGTCAGTCCTACTATGTACTAGGCAGAGGCAATGAAGATTGAGGCACGCATATTCTTTGTTCTCACAGAGTTTACATTCCATTGAGTGTAGCAAAAAATAAACACAAATATAAACAGTATACTTTTTAGAAATCAAAGAGAGCCATACAAAACTAAAACAGGGTGATTTAATAGAGAGTAAGAAGTATTGTTTTAGAGAGAGATTTTAAAAGTTTTCACAGTGGAGTGGAGCTGATACCAAATGATGAAAAGAAAAGGGAGTAGATGAAGATAGTAAGCAGTCAGGTCTCTGGGGGTTTAAGGGCCTTGGAGGGCATAGTAAGACCTGTGACTTTCATTCTAAGGAAGTCTTCTGAGAGTTTTAAGCTGTAGAATGAGAAAATCTGAGTACTATCTTTAAAAATTCATTCTTTCCCCTCACAATTTAGGAAAGTCTATTGTTCCTCTCCAAAAGTTTTTTTTTTTTTAATTTCAGGATTGGTTTTCTCATCTTTACTGTATCTTAGAAATTTATTTCATTATATGAAATCTTAGTGTCACACTATGGTTTCTTCAGTGATATACCCAAAATTATAATTTTGAATAAATCATTGAATGAGAATGACTCCAATGAAGATTTCTGAGTGAAACAAAAGAGGAATTTACATGACAGTAATGCAGGACACAAACAATTAACTTCTCTTGCCACCTTAATTTTTAAAATATTTCAGCCATTTCAGCATCATTACAATCTCTGATTTCATCTGGTCTTATCCTCTGTTCATTCTGTGATTTTTTTTAAAAAAATTGCATTTCTTTCTCTCCAAAGATTGAACCAATGGCTCCAAATTCCTCTCCTACATCATATAGCATTTCAACACCATCATTTTGGTTCTCTTTCCCAAAATTTAATATACAAACCTATAATACTTAATAATCAAAGGGAGACTTCTTATTAACATGACTCATCATCAATAGAAGAATTTTTTTTTCTCAAAGAGAGTTTCGATTAAAGTCTCTCTTGTCAGATTTAACAGAGCAAGGAAAATGATACACATTTTATTCCTTAATCAAGCATTTACTTTATTAGCTATAAACCTAATATTTGGAAATATGTATGGATATAAGAACTAACAGGATAAAAGCTTTATTATCTGAAGACTATACCCACGTACAATATAAAAAAAGGATTCTAAATCATTTAGATAAATTCATCATTATTCACACCTCCCTCTTCCTTCTTTCTCCTCTATGACCTTCTCAGTTTATTGTCCACCAGGCTGCCTGTCATGGAATTCAGCTAGTCTGTTCCATCTGATTTGCTTCTCAATAAAACAGGAGAAAATATTTATTTCAGCAGTGAAAGAATAAATTTACTCTCACAGTTCTTTTTTAGAAATGGCAGTAAGTATTTTTATTTTGTAGGGCATTCTCCAGGATTCTGTGGAGTACCATAAATGGATATAGAAACAGTTGATAACTTTGAGTGATAAGGAAAAATTCTGATGACTTCTCAGAAACATCAAGAAATTGTGTATGTAGTCCTTTACCTCATTTCTATTGACCTTGTGTGCTTGCAGTGAAAACTCAATACAACTCACTGTCTCTACATGACCATCAGAATTCTATTAAATCTCTCTGAATTGCATCTTCATAAAGAGAACAGAAAGCAGTAGTAGACATTTTTTTTAAATTCCAATTGATTTAAATACTTCAAATGATTGCTGAAATCTCTCAGTAAGTTTTTCTAGTGCTCCCATGTCATGATAGAAGCTTTCTGATCCTGAGTGTCTTGCTGTATGCCCAGTTCCATGGGGCTGTTCCCAGGATCTTAGATGTAGAAAATTAGTGTATATAAATTTCACAAATTAGCTACAGGGAATCATTTATAAATAGAAAAATTTAAAGGACAACATGATCCATTAAGAGAATTGGTGTCCTCTCTCTTGGCTTTCTAATTTAGGGTCACACCATATATGATACTATGAAAACAACATCTGGCTGCTGTCTGATATCATCCTTCCTAGATGTGGTATCAGTAATCTGAGGTGGAATGCTAAGTTTTATGGTACAGTCTGGGACAGAAATCAGTGTCTTTTCTGTTTTTGTCCAATCTGGTTCTCTTCTACCTTGATTCTATCTACTCCTGCCCATGAATTTCTCAGCTGCTTCTAGTTTACCAGACTTAGAATAAGTCATCTGACACATCTTTGACTGTATTTTTACCACTTCACCCTTCCCCATCTAGCCTTATTGGACACATGCTCCATTTCTAAGGGCATCCTCAAACCTTAGAGCTCTTATTGAGCCTATAGCTGGTACTGATTTAGAATACCTGGAGCTGATGATATATGGTTAAGGTGTTTTCAGTAACTTAAAAAGAGTTAGCTGACCCAAAACTAACACCTCTATTGCTCCATTTAACCAATCATACTACCACTATTCATATTAGATCAAAATTTATTGCAAAAATATAAGCAGATCTTCTGACTTCTTTTTTTTTTATTTTGGTTATTTTGTTACAGGGTATTTAGACAAAAATTGAGTTTATGATAACACAATTCCAAATTATGTGTGTATGTGTGTGTATACACACACATTTTGATTGGAACATTTATACTAATAACCTACAGGTTTTTAAAAAGACAGAAAAAAACAACCAAGAACCAACTCCTTGTTATTTAAAAACTGGAATCCTAATCATTAAAATTTTTCTATCTAAATTGTATATTTAAATAAGATGAATAAATTATTCATATAATACAATTAGGTTTCCAGAGCAAGGTAGCTTTTTGAATTTGTGTGTGTGTTTGTGTGTGTGTATGCACATGAGCTGCTGTTTTCTCTTGCCTAAACTGCTAATGAAATGATGAAGAAGGCTGGAAAAAAATATGTAATAAGAAGGAGAATGGGGAAAGGACCTTCAATAAATGAGAAATTTCAAGCTGTTGACTGAAGAGTTACTTATAAATGGAAGAAGTCTTAGCCCAAAGAACTTGCGTCAGAGGAGACATTGTGTGTAATGGACCCCAGGATGAGCATCTGGAGAATTCAGGCAAAGAACATGTGGTGTACCTGAAAATAAGAGAAAGAGAAAAAGCTGCCTGACTATATTTAACTCAGTGGTGTCTGTATCATTCTTTTTCCTTTCAACCTTCCTTTTACACCAAGAAGCAATGAAGCAAAAATGCCTATTATAAACAAAACAAAACAATTAAATTCAAACAAACAAAAGAAAGCATTATTATCTAAATATATTGTATAAACTAGAAAAACTATCTAGGAAAGAACATCAATTTTACTCTAACATAGTGAAAAAGTCAAATACACTCCATTATAACTCTTTTTGATGCTCTCTTTGAAGCCCTTCATATTTACTTCTTTTATTTAGAGACCAAATCTAATAGGAACACTTCCATGATTTTCCCCCCTACCCATTCCAATGCTAAAAGAAAGTTTTCCTTGTCTTTTATCCATAGGGCTTCAGGTCAGGATAGATGTGTGTAAGGACTATACTTTCAGGGATCATTTCTATAATTTGGTGTGTGTGTGTGTTGGCTTAGCTGTTTATAATGTGTTATACATGTCTCTGTTTTCTGTAGGATACTAATTTCTTCAAGTCAGAAAGCATGTCTGCAACTATATATGCTATACTGTATGTGCCACATCAGAGTTCTTTTGCATGAAGCATTTTCTTTCACTGTTAATTAACTTACTACTAAGTCTCCAATACTATTCTTATTTCTTGAGTTATAAAAATGAATATATGAGGGCTGTCGGGAAAAAAATCCAGGCACAAATGCCGCTATTTTTATATTGCATGGCTTGATACTTTCTGGACAGCCCTCATAGACCAGGTCTCTGCCTTGTGAAATTGACAGTTGGGTGGGAAAATACATAACAAGTAAATCACTTTTGTAGCAAAACTATAATAATATGAACTTCAAATTTCAAAAATATCATCTCTATCTCTGTGATTTTTCTAAATATTAAGACCCACATTTTCGATATACTACAAGTCATTTTATTTGGATATTTCGCCATTGTCTTAAACACAGTGTGCCTCATCTGAATTTAGTAACTTCTCTGGGCATATCCTCCCAATTTAGACTTTTCTATTTCTACCACTAGCAGTATCTTTTATTGATACCCCCCCCTTTTTTTAACTCTCTATATTCTAACTTAAATCAAGAGAAGCAAAGTTCCGACCAGCAAGAACTGTATATTCTTTGGTTCAATGTTCTAATCACTTTTATTCTACCTCTCTTTACTCTACTTCCATTTGATTTGCACTTACCAACTTACCCAATTTTGTCTTCTCCTAAATCAGGCTTTTCTAACTCATGGGCCATGGACTACGTGCAGCCCTAGATGGCTTTGAATGTGGCCCAACACAAATTTGTAATCTTCCTTAAAACATTATGAGGTATTTTTTGTGATTTTTTTTTAAAGCTCATCAGCTATCGTTAGTGTTAGTGTATTTTGTGTGGGCCCAAGACAGTTCTTCTTTTTCCAATTTGGCTCAGGGAAGCCTTTTCTAAATTATTGGCTGTGTTAAATATGTTTAACACTTATAATATTAATACTGAATCCTATAATCAGTCCTTATCGTGTCAGAGAAGGCTTTGGAGAAAGTCATGTGTCAATAGATTCTAAAAGGCTAATAATAATTAAGAACTTGACAGGTACTAAATTGTTGTGAGAAGCTGGGAGGATGGTGTGTTTACTGTGAGAGGCAGGGTTTCCATGAAAATGTAGTTTATATTTGAATACCCAGAGGCAAGTGATATTGAAGTTAAAGGTGGTATTGAGAGTAATAGGCATGATTAATATCAAGGAGAGGCAGGTTCAGATATGGTTTAGTAGGATATTCTGCTAAGCAGTTTGGCTATTTTGTTTTGTGGACACTGTAAAGTAAAAGATGTGTTTTCACCAAAGTAATTATGTGATTGTATTTGGAACCTAGAACCAGCCACTCTGAAAGCTTTCTCTGAGTACTTTGTTTAAAATTATTCATTTTTTTTCTTTTTAGTTCACATCTGCTCAAGGATGAGACTAGATTTTACTCAATTCTGAATCTCTACTGAACACTAAAGTGTCTAAAGCAGACACACATCCTATGTCAACTAAAGATTCATCATAACGAGGCTGACCAGATGTACATTTTAAAGGGACAGAAAACAATTGTATTATCTTTTCTTCAAACAGTATGTGGTCAGCCTAGTTTCACTGGACTAAATTCAAGGAGTCAGTAGGCTACTACCATTTGAAATTAGACAGTACTATTGTCTTCTGTTCCTACTTAAAATGGTACATCTGGTCAGACTAATTTATAGCAGAAAGTTTCTTTCAGGCATTTGTTATACTTTAAAATAATTATTTAACTCAACAGTGACAGATATTCTCTCTCCATTTAGACAGACTGTTACCTTTTTAAAAGATAATTAACATTTACAGAGCATTTCATCCTAGAACTTAAGACTATGTATTCTTTTCCTAGTGCGCATGGAACATGCTCAAGGATAGACCATATGTGGGGACACAGAATTACCCTTAGCAAATTTAAGAAGATTAAAATCAGACCAAGCATAGTTTTTGACCACAAGGTTTTGAAAATGGAGATAAACTGCAAAAAGTACAAAAGAAAAAAAAAAGCATCACCTAAAAAAACTATTAAAAATAATAAATGAATACAGTAAAGTTGCAGGACAGAAAATCAATATACATAAATTAATTGCATTCTTATATACTAAAAATGTAATGTCAGAAAAAGAAATTAAAAAAACATTTTGTTTTTGGAAATTGTAACAAAAAGAATAAAATATCTAGAAATAAACTTAACAAAAGATGTGAAAGACCTATACATTGAAAACTGTAAGACATTATTAAAAGAAGTTGAAGAAGACACAAAGAAATAGAAACATACCTGTGCTCATGAAGGCAAAAATCAGCATAGTTAAAATGGCCATATTACCCAAAGCAATATACAAATATAATGCAATTTCCATCAAAATCTCAATGGCATTTTTTTCAAGAAATATGACCAAAAAAAAAAATCATCAGGTTTCTATGGAATTTCCAAAGACCCCAAATAGGCAAAGCAATCCTAAGAAGAAAGAACAAGGCTGAAGTATCACACTCTCTGACTTTAAATTATACTATAATACAAGGTGACAATAATTAAAACAGCATGGCATTGGCAGGAAAACAAACACACAGACAAATGGAATGTAATTGAGAACCCAAAAATAAATCCACATATAGATGGTCAGATAATCTTTGACAAAAGTACCAAAACATACAATAGAGAAAAGAAAGCCTCTTCAATAAATAGTGCTGAGGAAATTGGAAAAGAATGAAACTAGACTTCTGTCTGTCACTATGCACCAAAATTAACTCAAAATAAATCAAAGACCTAAACATAAGACCTGAAACAATAAATTGCATAAAAGAAAGTACACATATTGAACATATGAAACTTGGGTTCAGGAAGATTTTATGAATCTGACCTCAAAATCAAGTAAAAGGAAAAATAAATAAATGGAATAGTATCAATCTTAAAAGCTTCTGTATAGCAAAAGTAACCATCAACAAAACAAAGAAGTAACAAAACAAATGAGAGAATATATTTGCAAACAGTGTGTCCAATAAGGGGTTAATATCCAAAATATATAAAGAACTCATAGAACTCAACAACAAAAAATCAAACAAACAATCTAATTTAAAAAATGGAGAAGGGATGGGGAGTCAAATATATGGTGATAGAAGGAGAACAAATTTAAGAATAAAAGAAAAATAATGGGCAGAGGACCTGGATAAACACATCTTCTAAGAAGACATACAAATGGCAATCATCTCACACTTGTTAGAATAACTATCATGAACAAGACAAGTAATAATAAGTGCTAGAGAGTCTATGGAGAAAAAGGAACCCTTGTACACTACTTGTGGCAGTGTAAATTTTGACAGCCACTAAAAAAAAAAACAGTATGAGTGTTTCTCAAAAAATTAAAAATAGAAATACCATATGACACAGCAATCCTTCTGGGTGTCTACCACAAACATCTGAAAATATTATTGGTGAAGATATATGTACCCAAATGTTCATTGCAGGATTATTCATTGTGGTCAAACCATAGAAATGACTAAAGTATCTTTTAATAGATTATTAAATAAAGATGTGGTATATATACACAATGGAATATTACTCAGTTATTAGAAGAGATGAAATACTGCCATTTGTGACAAAATAGATGGATTTTAAGATTATCATTGTAAGCCCAAAATAAATCAGAAAGAAAAAGTCAAGAACCATATGATTTTAGTATTGTGACGTATAAAACTAAAAAAAAAACAAACAAATGAAAAAAACAAACAAACAGAGAAACACAACTCAAAGACACAGAAAACAGTTTAGTGGTTACCAGAGGTCAGGGAGGAGGGGGTTCTAGAGAGGGGAGGGGGCATCAAATATGTGGTGATGGAAAGAGAACTGAACCTGAGCGGTGACACACAATGCAACATGTAGAGTGTGCATTATAAAATTGCACCCTTGAAACCTATATAATCTTACTAACCAATGTCACCTCAATAAATATCATGAAAATAAAGAAAAAGATAACCATCACACCCTGTTTTATTATTAAATATAAAATATTTTTGAGTCTTTTTTGGCCCGGTGACTTTTCTAGGAGTCAGAAACACGGAGGGTGAGCGAGAAGAAAGACCCCTCTCCTCTCCAAACAGGTCACCCATGACCTCACTCATGAAGCAATAAGAATTGGAAACATTGGTAGAGTTTATCATTCTTTAGGAAAATAATTTACCAACTGTTCTCCTACAAACTAAGGGCAGATTGTCTGCTTGAAAATTGTCAGTGGTTGTTAGAACTAGGTTTACAGACTCTTCTCCTGACATATTTTTCCTTCTGAAGGCCTAGAATGCCCTTTTTTCCTGCATTGAGCACATTATTTGTTTTTTTAAGCCACACTCTAACAAATAACATTTATTTTTTGTTTATGTATATATTTCACCACCTGAACATCACATTGCCTTCAGATAAAAGTGCTTTTATGCCATTATATTTTACTGTTTACAGCACAGGCATTAAGCATTCTCATTAACACAATGAGAATATCTCTTTTATACGATGAAGTACAGCTACTTCATCAAGATGTATTTACTTGCCATTTTGCCTGAGCACATTCTTTAAATTAGTTTGTCCTCACATGTGCCAATTTTGATATATTTTGCAGTAACATGATGGATCTTGAAAAGTAAAGCTCTGATTTGTTTCCATAATTAAATATGTGACATTTGTTTCTTCTGTAAACATTGTGCTAACCTAAACCCCAAGCAGGGCAGGAGAAATAAAGCAACTTCTGTTCAGAACTATTGTACTTAAGAAAATCAATTAATAATTCATTTATTGTATCAGAGTAAAGGTTGTTCCAATAAATTATTAATGTATAATTATATTTTGTGTTAACATACAAAACCTGTCTCCAGCTATTACAAAATGTCACAGTCTTACTGTAAGTTATAGTGAAGGCCACATGGGGCTAATGCTCCTATAGTAATATAAATTTAGCTTTGCCATCATTGGGAAGCTTTTATTAAACAGTTAATTCTGTATGACAATGTACAAAAAGAACACAGAAGCCTAATATTTGTGCTCTCAAGTGTTGTACGCTAAATAGTCCCTGGAATTTATTCTTACCCAATAAACACTTTCTGAGCGCCATGACAGATACTGTACTGAAACCTCAATGAAAACACCAATCAGTTTTGAATTGCCTTCAACACACTGCAGGGAAATGAGGAATGTTTAGTAAACACAAAACCATGTGACCACTATTGTCATCCCTGCCTTCCTAGCCTTACCCAGCTGGGTGATACTTTCCCTACCTGAGAACACGAAAGTCCTCAAAAACCCTCTCTTCAAAGGCTGTGATACCTTCCACACCACAGGCATTTCATAGACTTTTCCTCCTCTCTGCTGTGGTTTTCCATAAGAAGGCAGTGATCACAGGCAGAACAAGTCGGGCAGTGAAACCATACTGGTCATCTCTGTCAATCACTCAAGCCATAGGCAGGCACAGCAAAAGGCTTCTGAATTCAGGACAGCTATTAATAGTACTAGTGAACTAACCAACAACACTCAACTCTGGACTGTTTCCTAAAAGGGAGAAAATCTGAGTTAGAACTTTGCTACTCTACATGATATTTAATACGTTTGCATGTGGCTTTATAATTAATAGCCTCTTTTTTGTTTGTTTGTGTTTGGTCAGAAGTGTATAAATACATAGGGTGGTAAAATATGATGAAATTCAATTATTTAAGGAGAGAAGCTTAAGATTTTCATTTCTAGCAGGTGGTATCTGAGAAGAGGTCCAAATAGGGTTTAGACAGACAGGGCTTTGGGTTAGAGGTAAGTGGTTGATAATATTGGAAACAGTAGAAGAAAAGGCATAGAGCTGAGTCAGCCAAGGTGTGTCCAGGAAAAAGTCCTGGGCTTGTCTGACTGGAGCACAGAGCATGTGTAAGACAGTAGTAGGAAGCAAGATAAAAGGTTAAGCAGAGGGCAGAGGAGAAATGTATATACTCATCTATCCAAGATCATACCATTGCAGGAAAGCATGTAGAAAGGTTGTGACCAAAAGAAGGCATAAGAGAGGAGTGAATAGGTGAAAAGCAGCATGTGGAGAGGTGTGAAGGGAAGAAACAGTGTGTGGCCCAGCAGTATGTGCGTGGTTCTGAGGGATGAGGCTGTCCTTCACTCTAGAGGGCATTTGCAGTAAGTGAGACAGAAAGTATGCTGAAAAGAGTTTTCGTTTAAAGAGAAAGAAATCATTAATGCTATCATTGACTCTCCAAAGCTAACTATACTTAACAAACATAATTATCCTCTAAGAACAACACCTTTTCAGTGCCTTCTCTCATCGCTAAACAAAAAATCAGGACAAGAAAGGCAAATAGATTTTTAGAGTCTGGATTGGGTTATTTTAAGACAGGACTTGCAAAGTTGGGACTCAGAGGAGTTATATAAGAGTTTTGTATTTGTTTGCGTGAGGAGACTTGTCAAAAGCAATAGCGATGAGCCAGCTGTTAGCTTTAATGAATTGATTAAGTTAATTGAGGCAAAGTTGTATTTTCCAGGACAAGTATTTCCTAGAGAATGTACCTGAGCACTTACATTTGCCTCATTGCGGTATGGGTTAGAAAACAAGCAGGAAAAATATTCTTCACCCCAGAATAGTTTAGCACAGAGATAGAGAAGTATCTTGGTTCCAGTTCTTTTTGAATTTTGAATGGGTTTTAGTCAGATGGGGCAAATGAAAAAGCCCCTCACCATAGGGACTGTTAATCCCCTCTTTCCTAGCTCCTTAACTCCGCATTTCTTTTTAACTAGTCCCTAGCCTCAATCACCCTCTCAATCAGTTTTCCTTTAACTCTAGCTTAAACAATAGATTGCTCCTAGCCCTAATCATGGAGTGTCTCCATCCTGCCTCCTGCTTTAGATAATTACCCCAAAACTTACACAATAGGTTGTTAGCCCACATCTCCCAGATATCCTTTGCTCCAGGTTGAGTGAATCATTCAGAGAAAAACTTGTAATTTTTGTTTGCTAATTGTATTCCCCAAATGTCCCCTGTCTCCAGCCTTAGCTAGCCATCCTAAAATTTGTGATTTGTGATGAAAAAAACTTTAGTTAGCTGTGTTTGCTAGACTTTAGCTAATCATCCTGGTGGCTGTAAATCTGTGCTTGTTGATTATATCACGTCCAGGCCATTCCTAGATAGGTGGTGACACCTTTGTGGACAGCTAAGCCCAAAATCAACAGGTAAGAAACTCCATGGGGCTGAACAGATCTTCCATCATGCAGCCACCCTGCATCAGTTGCTTTGAGGCCTGCTTTTCAGGCTAATGCTTTTAAATCTGTTAACAGAATCTATTTCTCCTCATCTATGGGCCATTGGGATAGAGATGATGCCCCAGCAAGGTTTCCAGCCCGTCCTGACCAAAGAAATCAACAGGGTCTCCCAGGTGGGTCTCTTGTCCCCTTCCCCCTTTAGACCAGATAGGGTGAGAGCTCCATGAGTCCCTGACAGGTAGGGACAATGGCCGCACTCAGCAGGTAGCAGATACAGAAGATGAGACCCTCCATCCCTCCAATTCCCATAAAGATTTAGGGAATCACACCTCTAAAGAGGAAAGTAGGGCAGGCAGGTAGAATAGGGGAGATCTCAGGGACCCTCCCATGGGACCTGCCTTGCTGGAGTAGTTACCCCCCTGATATCACCCTCTTCTAGCAATCCCTGCCCCCAAATAGACAATCACAGGAGGTAATTGAGTTTGAAAGAAAAACATGAGCAATAAAAATGTGATGTCACAGCCCCTGCCAATCAAAGATGCTAATGTAAAGACCCCACCCCCAGATAGGCATAACACTTTACAACTAAAGAAAGTAAAACTATGGAAGCTTCATGAATCCGGGCTCTTGAGCCATTTCCCTGCTCGAGCCTGCTCCTATATCTTTGGAGTGTACTTTCTATTTCTAATGAACTTTCTCTTTGTTTCTTCTTTATTTTTCTTTTAATGAGCTACCTCTTTGTTTCACCTCTACACTTTGGTGTGTGTGTGGTTCAATTCTTTGCTTGAGGTACCAAGAACCTGGATACCATGCCAAGGGAGGGTCCCATTCTCCAATAATATCAGGACTACACAGACTTAAAAAGGAAACTGACTAAACTGTGTGTTGAAGAAACACAGAACTCCAGGACTCAAGAATGCACACTCTTCTGTGTCAATTTTATTTCTCATCCCCGTATGTTAATTCTGCAAGTTCACAAATGTTTCTCTTTTCCTCTTAAGTGCAAAGAAGGTTTCCAATGTGTTGGTGGTAGGAGTGGTTTCACTCATAGTCTGCTTTCTCTGTGTAGGAGAAGAGCCACAGCAAGAAACCACCCTGGCTACTGGCTCCTCGACATCGGCCTCAGGGCTTCCCAGAGCCCCAGCCTTTCACATTTATCTCTTCCTGTTCTTTGTCAGTTTCAACACTGGGGAATGCCCTGGGGCTGGAATAGACTTAAGATCCAAATGAATCAATGTCTTATAAGCCAAGTGCTATGCCTTCAAGCAAGGCAGAGCAATTATTACCTAACATGGGTGCCCTGCTGGTTCTCAAGGACAAACAGGAGAAGACAATCCATCACAGCACTGTCATTTAAGATGCATTTTGAACTGCAGTGGCTCTTCTACACAGGCATTGTTCATTTGGATTTGATGTCATTCTTCAGCATTATTTCAAGACTGATGATTTGCACAAAAGGAATGAAGAAAAAAAGAAACTGGGATAGTGGGGTTAAAATTAAAACTGAGATTGAAATGTAACTGCTTTTCAGAGGAAAGGAAAGCTCTGCTGTGGGAGCATCTCATGGGCAATTGCAGTGAAGTCTAAATCCTTCACCCAAACCTGGCACAGCTAATTAAAATATGTACCTGTGTGTGCGCACGCCTATGCGTTCCCTCAATACATACAATAAAGTCTTAGTTTGGTATCCTATCAGGCATTTAATTGGTCTCTGTTGAGGGATATAGAGGGGGAAATGTAAGTATATCCTCAAGGAGATCCAACACTGATGGGGAAGACAGGGAAGTAAACAGCAATTATAATACCGGTGATCAAATTAACAACAGAAACAGATAAAGTATACTGGGAGCATAAAGGAGGCCTTTGACACATATGGAGAAGTGTTTAAAAAAGCTTGCTGTTTTCCAGATATGTCTAAGCTGAGGTTTGAAGGACATGGAGCAAAGAAGGGTGAAGGAAGCACATTCTGGACACAAAAGAATCATTTGGTGTTTAGAGAAAGAATGTTTCACTGGGTGAAGTGCGCTGGGTCATTGTGCATGAAGCATGGTGTATGAGGAGGTTAAGAAAGGAGGGGGAAAATAGACAAGAGAAAGTAGGGCCAGATGCTGGTGTACCTGCAGAACCATAATGAGGATTCTGCTCCTTTCACATGAAGGTTCTAGACAGAGTTTGTTCCTTTAAGTACTAAAAAACATTTTATGGAGTGATTTCTAAAATGTGATAGGTACTTTATTTCTTCTTAACAAAATATTTTTGGCCTCCAAAATATTTGATCTCCTTTTTATCTAAAGTCTATCTTTTCTGAGTTGGTACTTAGGTTGTGGAAAGGCTCAACCTTCTGAATGTTGCGTAAGGATCTACCCATTCACCTGTCGGAAAGACCAAGCAACACTCAGAGCACTTGCAGGTTCAGGTTGTTTATTTTACACCGGGAGTGGGGGTGCCAGGGTGGGTTTGGGACTCAGAGGAGTTGTTTCCAAAGTCTGAGCCTCGAACAAAGGCAGGGTGGGGAAATGTTTAGCATAGCATTTCCATAATAACAGCAGTTTCCCACTGGCCACCTTGGGTTGGCAGGAACAGGGATTCAGGGAAAAGAAGACCCAGGAAGTGACTCAAGGGAGGGGGGCTCCCAGACTAGGCTATTGGCCATGTTGGGAAGCAATATTTCTCTACACTTGTTTTATGGTTGTCCACTACTATCCTGAGCTGTGATTTTTACATTGCCTTTCTCCTGCTAACTTGTAAGCTCCTTGAAAGTTTAAGATTTTTTTCTGTTTTGTTTTAGTTTTTTTATTGTTGTTTGCTTGTTTGTTTTTACTTTTATTAAATTACAGAATATGGTCAGATTTTTTTTTCTTTTTTCACATAATAAGTGTTTAAGATCACATGTCCTGAAAATGGCAACCTGAAGAAATTAGAAAATATGACCAGGACACACCAGCCTAATGACTGAGCTTCTTATTCTACTCCCAGGCAAGTTGGGCTTAGGGAGTCAGGTTCAGGGACTCTGCCTTCTCACAGAGGAGAGGTATGGTGAGTTCCAGGATGTAGAGTAGGAGGGCAAGAATGATCTTGAGAGTGCTCAAGGGTGTATTTGGATTGAGTTGTAAGCAGAAAATCTGGGTAAAACCTTGGTTTTGAGAAGCTGGTTTAGAAGAATTGGAATGACATATAGGAATACAGGATGGAAATAAGATAAAAAGCATATCGCTTATAATAGTTGGAAATATAAAGTTGGAGTTATAGTCTGGAGATGCTAGAATTTTACAGAATGTAATGGTATTATTTCAATCTAAAATGAAGGTAGATTTAGGCATCAAATATCCAGAGAAATTAATAAATTAGAACCATGGAAATCTAGACAGAAGTTCAAGTGTACCTACTTGCCATATCAGAGAAGAATGGTGGGGAGACTGCTCCTTGTTGCTTACAAGAGCGTTTGCAGCCATTTGAATTTCATAGATAAGGGAAAGGACCATGCGTTGCACCAAACTACTCAGGACTGAAGATGCTGGGATAGGTGATGGTTATTGTTGAACTATTAAATGCCAAAACTTCTACCTTCTTTTCAAAATATATTTTACTAAATATCTTCATATTTAGAATCTTGTTTAAATAGTGCATAAACCAAGAGTTAATCAGCTTTGATTGAAATTCTGGAGATGGGGCATTTGTCTTTGTTAGATGGACAGTGGTGTTAAATGCATGCTATCTAGTTACCTGTCAAGGTTAAACATCATGAATAAGGAGGTGTGTCACCTGGGTCATGTTCTGTAATGGACATCAGTGATGAAGGGTCATACATAGTATTTGAATTCAGTCATGTGGGTTGTGGCAGGGAATTTTCCAAACAGTTAACATAGCTATGTTGGTAGAATGGCTTGGAGAACTTTCTTGCCGTGGTCTGTGTGTGATCTAGTGGCTGCCAGAAATTATGGCCTATTAAAGAAGAACAAGTCAGACTTCCCATGCAAACATGCTCTGAGAATGTGAATGACCCTCTGTAAACATTGATTTGTCTTTCACTGACAGCAGTGTTCTCTCAAGGTAGATTAGTCAAATGTAGACATACATAAATGTTCCAAGGCTGAACCTCAGGCCCTCCAAATTATCTCTTAAAAAAAAGTCAGAGACAACAAAATGGCAGCATGAAAGGGGCTTCTGAAAAACTACCCTGGAGATCACAGCAATTAGAATATCTACAATTCAATGAAGGATTTCCTATACAAAATACAAATGCAACTAAGAAAAGTGCTTGTCTCATAGAAATATCTGTTAGTGGGCAAAGAGGGGCAACTGGAGGAGGTAAAAAGGGAAAGTGCAGAGACATGGGCCATGTGGGAGTCCCCACTTGGAACTCTATGGCTGGGGAAGGGAGAAGGAAGAAGGCAATAGATGAGCATTCTGGACCTCACTTGGTCCACAGGACAAAGAAAAGGAGGGCCAGAGGCTGGGGCTTTAAGACACTGCAACCAGACCTCTCTTTGATCCCTGGGGGTGCAAACATTGATGTTGCAAGATGCAGTGGCCTGACTTCACTCAGGTTCTGAAAGGAGGGGGAGCAATGGGGGGGGGGTGCAGATAGAAGCTATGGCTCAACCTTTCTTTGGCCCAGGAAGAAAGAGAAAGAGGGCTGTGGGTGCACTTTTCTGCTCACAGACAGTTCTGTCTGGGTAACCAACATTCAAAACTGCTGATTCCAAAATGCAAGACAGAGACCCGGGGCATACCAAATACAGAAAAGCATAAACCTGCACTGCCCAGGCACTGCTCTCAGCACCAGGTGGAAAACAAAGGCATTAACCACCCTTTCCCACCATTCCTTCCAGACCTTCCCTGCCCACCTGCCCCTCTCCCCAGTATTAGCTGAAAACACTGAAGAAATTGCAGCAGTGAGTTTCTGGTTAAGATACAGAATATCTATAGAGAGGCTGTCAGAATAAAGAAACAAAGCAATACAACTCAAAAAAAAAGGAAAGCAGAAAATCACAGTAAATGAGATGGGACAAGCAACTTACTGGAGACAGAGCTCAAAAACATGGTTATAAAAATGATCAAACAAATTAGTGATAATTTTAATAGAGAGAGAGAGAGCAAGCATAAAGAAAAACATAGAATCCATTAGAAGAGACCAGACAGAAAAAAATACTACAATAAAGAAAATAAAATATGAAATAGAAGGAATCTGCAGAATAGATGAAACAGAGGCACAAATCAATGAATTGGAAAAGAAGCTAGCAGACAACCAAGCAGAACAACACTAACAACAAAAGAATCCCCCTGCCAAAATGAGGATAATTTAATATTCTTCTGGGACAACATCAAGCATCACAACGTGTGCATAATGAGAATACCAGAAAGAATAAAGAAACAACAAGGAATGAAGAACTTATTTGAAAAAATAAGTTAGATTGAAAACTTTCCTTACCTGGCAAAGAAAATAGTCAGACAAGCCCAAGAAGCACAGAGTCCCAAACGCTATGAATTCAAACAGGCCCACACCGAGGCACACCATAATTAAAATGGCAAAAATTAAAGATAAAAATAAAAGCTTAAAAGCAGCAAAATAAAGTCAAGTAGTAACCTACAAGGGAACACCCATATGACTCTCAACTAACTTTTTCTCAGAAACTCTGCAGGCCAGAAGAGACTGGCAGAAAATATTCAATGTGATGAAAACCAAGGATCTATGACCACGATTAATGTACCCAGCAAGGCTATCATTCAAAATTGAAGGATAGATAAAGAGCTTCGCAGACAAGAAAGAGCTGAAGGTGTTCATCACCATAAAACCAATACTATTAATATAAGGAATGTTAGAGAGACTTTAAGATAGGGAAAAGCAAAATTTATAAATAATGGAATGGCACTGGCTACATGTCTATCAACAGTTGCTTTCAAGTTATATGCATTAAAGGTTTAAGTCAAAAGACATGGAGAGTATTGCACTGAGTGGAGTGTTAAACAGGAAGACAGATCCAAATTCACTTCACTTATAGGTGAAATCTAAAGAAGAAAACAAGCAAATAAAACAGGAACAAATTCGCAGATATAGAGAACATTCAGTTTGTTTACAAATGAAAGAAGGGTTCAGAGAGTGGGTGAATTTAGTGGAGGGGATTGGGATGTTCAATTTTGTTGTTACAAAGTAATAGTTATGTATAGCATGGGGATATGGTCAGTAATGTTGCAATCAATTTGTGTCAGAATGGTACTAGATTTGTGGGGGTGATGAAAGTAAAGTTGGAGTGGTGGGTGAAAAAGGGAAAGCAATCCAGAAGTACAAAGTCATAATCTCTAAACAGTCACAGGGATGTAAACTGCAGCATAGGGCCTACAATCAATAACATTCTAATAATTATATATGGTGTCAGGTGAGAACCAGGTATATTAAAATGAGGACTTCGTAAGCTATATAAATGTCTCATCACTATGCTGTGTATCTCAAACCAATACAATATTGTATGTCAAATGTAACTGAAATAAGATAATAAATAAAATGCTTAAAGAATCTGCAGTGTTCTAAAAATTTTAATAATTAAAAATTTAAAGTCAAATATTAAAAACTATGGAATCACATTTAGAAAACGTAGAAAAGTATAAAGCAGAAAAATCATAATCACCACTCAGAGAAAACAATTCTCAGCATTTGATCAAAAATTTATTTCAACCTATGTATGTTTTCCTATTGGGTGTGCAGACATACATGTTTAAGTACATATGTTATATTAAGTTAGGACAATGCCAATATTTTGCTAACAAATATCTTTCAGTGAATGGACTTTGCATTTAGGAAAAAAAATAAATATACAAAGGATGCCAAAAAACGTATGCACATTTTAAGAAAGGAAAAATCTGTATTAAAATTGTAATACTCAACATATCCTGATAACAAAAGATGAATACAAGTCACATTTGACTTCTGCAATAATAAGAGGTGTGTAAAGTAGTTACCATCACTTCTGATTACTACGAACTACAGTTTAAGCAATAAAGTGTCCACTTACTTGTATCACTGCTCTTGCTATTTCAGTTTCTTCCCAAAATACCACCAGTGTAGCCAATTTTCTATGGTGCACCACATCCATTAAAGTCCCCTACAGGCAGAAATCAAGGGGTGTTAAGTCAGGAGAATGTAAGGGAAATTCAAACAACATTCTCAAATTTCAAATACTACTTCAAAATAATCTTCCATTCCTCCAACGACAACAGTTCTTCCACCATTTTCTTTGACTGTCCTGCCTATTGCATGGTGATGCTAGCGTTCATTTGATTAATGCCATTTTTTTAATGAAAATTAGGCTACACATTTCTACCTAATTCAACTTCAAAAAGTAGTAGATAGATAACATTTCTTAAACTGTGTGTACTTCTTTTTATCATCCCTGGTAGTATAATAATATTGGCAACTGCTATAATAATGGTACACAGAGTGCTATAACAATATGAAAGACACTCCCATACCTTGCTGGTTGAAAGGGGTCAATGACAGAGGAGACGATACCTGGTCAGAATTCTAATGGGTTAGTTGGTATTTGTCTAGGTAAAAGTTAGGAGGGAGCATAGGACATTTCAACTGAGACAGCATTTGTTTAGAGTCATAAAGCTTATGTGATATTAGAGAAACTGCAAGTGGCTTGATATGGCTGGAGAATAGTGTGAAAAGTGGATACCAAGAAATGGTGAATGAACAAATAAATAGAGAAATATGGTAATGCAGTGTCAAATACTCCTGTTTATTCAATATTTTGTAAAAATCTCTATGTAGTTAACAGAAATACTGTCTTAAAAATTTAAAACTTAGAGAAGAAGGGCTTGTCAATGAAAATGGCAGACTAAGAACTTTAAAAAATTCTCTGCATAAAAGCAACAAAAAAACTGGCAAAAATTATCAGAATAACTTTTTTAAAGTTTGAACATTAAACAAAAGCTTGCAGCAATCTGGAGAGTGTTTATTCAAGAATGATCACTGAATGTCACAAGTAACAGTAAGCTGTGTGGCATTTTAACACCTGTTATTTCTATCCCATATCCCCAGGCCAATGAAAACTAACAGCCAGTGATCATGACAAAACCAGCAGAATGGTAGCCACCTAAGTGGCAGAATTGGATTGACGCTCTTCAAAGCCTCATTTCCATATATTGTTATAATTGCCGTGTTTGGCAGCTTCATTAAAAACCCCCCTCTCCAGGCTGCCTTCATTTGTCCTAACATTTGTCCTAAGAGCTCCCCTATTGTGAACAGCCTTTTCCCAGGGTCATTTGTTGGAAAAAATCAGTGTCAATTGTTTATTATTATTACAGCCACCATACACAGTAGATGACTTTGAACGAATACTGGCTACTCAAAAAGATTAAAATAAAAAGCCATGGAATACTACATTCATAGGAGTCTTTGAAAATCTCTGACATGTGCCTGGAAATATTAAAGTCCACAATCATGTGTAGAGCTATGCATATGCCCAGTGTATGCACAGAGTCAGAAAGCACCAGAAGATGCTCTGAACACCCAGCTCTGCTGAACCTTAAGGCTCTACATACACACACACATACACGCGCACACACACACACACACACACACACACACGCGTGCACACACAGACAGACAGACAGACACACACACACACACAAGATTAAGGCAGAATTGTCAACTGCCTGGCTATGTGTTTAGGGGATACCCCAACACACAAAGCAAACCCATTGACAAAGACTTGGAGACTTGTTAGTTCTAGGAATTTAAGGAAATTCTTTTTGTCCATTTGCTATCTGATACTATGATAACAAGGCATAGACTTTATTATAGATATATACATTGCAAATTGTACAAACTTGACAGAATTAATTCAGAAAAATTACTAAACAAACAACAACAATACAAAAACAAACAGCAACAAAAACATATTTTTACTAGAGGATATAATTTTATTTCCAAAGTTACCACATTGTATTATTTAAAATAATCTTTACCTACCACCAAGAAAAACATTATAAGACAAAAAATCTGAGATATCATGGCTTATACTAAAACAAACAAACACAAACCATTAAATTGTCTATTTTAAATAGGTAGCTTATTATATCCATGAACAGAGATAAAAGCTATCAATGGAAACTATGTCTTTGAAACTCTGGACAATGGAATCACTAGACAGAGATTTTAAATCAGCTATTTTAATTATGTTTAAAGAAATAAACCTATGTCTAAAGAAAAAAGGCAGGTGTAACTAATATCAACTATAGAATATTGATAAATAGATAGAAATTATAAAAAAGCAAACCAAATAGAAATTCTGGAGCTGAAAATTACAGTGAGTGAAATAAAATATTTGCTAGAGGTGCTCAAATGCTAATTTAAGTGAGCTCAAAAAAGAGTCATCAGAATTAAAGATAGGTCCATTGAGATTATCTAGCCCAAGAAACAGAAAAAAAAAATAAGGATAAATTATCAGAACCTAAGAAATCTGTGATACCAAAAAAATAAAAGACCATGTATACAATGGTAATCCTAAATAGAAAGCAGAAGGAGATAGAGAAATTTACTGAAAAAATGGTAGAAGACTCTCTCAAATTAATGAAAAATCAAATCTATACATCTGAGAAGCTCAACACCCTCAAAGAAAGGCAAATTTAGAAATTCAGGCCTACATATATAATAATAAACCAGTTGAAAAACAAATACAGAGAATCATTAAAGCAAGCAAGGGAGAAGTGACTATTCACCTACAAGGGATCTTCAATAAGATTAACAACTGATGTTGCATCAGAAACAGGAGGCCAAAAGACAGTGAGATGATTTATTCAAAGTACCGAAAGGTAAAGAATGTTAGTATAGGGAGTTCCCTGGTGGTGTAGTGGCTAAGGCTTCGGTGCTGTCAACGCTGCAGCCTGGGTTTGATTCCCAGCCAAGGAGCTACCCATATTAAAAAAAAAAAAAGAATGTTAGTATAAAGTTGTAGATCAATCAAAAATATCCTTTAAAAATGAGGAAGAAATTAAAGCATTTCTAGATTAAAACAAACAAACAAAAAAGAACAAAAAATAAAAACCAGAAAATGTGTCACTAAGAAACTATCTTATAAAAAATAATAAAAAGAGTCCTTCGAGAATCAATGAAAGGACAGTAGACGGTACATAAAATGACATGAAGAAATAGAGAACACTAGGAGAAGTGACTGCATATGTACATATATGACAGTGTGAATGCATTTTTTTAAAATTTATTACCCTGTTTGATTTAAAAGAAAACTCTATTACGCAATAATTATAAATCTCAAATATTAAGTTTTATGTGCCAACTAGGCTATGGTAGCCACGGTTCGGTCAAATGCTAAATGTTACTGTGAAGTACTTTGTAGATGTAATTATCATCTACAGTCAGTTGCACTTAAGTAAAGAATATTGTTATCTTCTATAATGGAATGAACATCATCCAATAAATTGAAGGCCTTAAGAGCAAAACCTGTGGATTCCCATAGAAGAAATTCTGTTTCAAGAGTATAATATAAAAGTCATGCCTTTCTTGGCAGCCTGCCAGTTCGTTCTGCAAATTTCAGACTGAAAGTCTTGGCATTAGAAAGGTGTGTGCACAAAAATGGTCCCGAAGGAGCTCACTCATGAAAAAATAAAACAGTGGAGAGTCAAAATTTGCTAAGACCTTTTGGAAAAGCAAGATGATGTTTTGGGCCATGTTATCACTAGCAATGAAACATGGGTGTACCAGCAACACCCTGAAACAAAGAGTCAAATTGCATGATCAAAGTCAGCCAATTCTTCATGACCAAAAATGTTCCATTAGTCCAAACCAAGAGTCAAAACAATGTGGTTAACCTTTCTTGATATCCTAGAGATTGTTCATTCTGAATTTGTACCAACTGGACAATCAGTCAACCAAGTTTATTATTTGGAAGTGCTAAAATGGCTGCATGGAAAAGTTAAACAAAAATGACTTGAAACTTCTGCCAACAACTCATGGTTCTTGCATCACAACAATGCACCAACTCACACAGCACTGGCTGTGAGTTTTTAGCCACTAAGCAAGTAACTGTATTGGAACACCCTCCCTATTCACCTAATCTGGCCCCCAATGATGTCTTTTTTTTTTAACCTGAAGATAAAGGAAATATTGAAAGGAAGACATTTTAATGACATTCAGGACATCAAGGGTAACATGATGACAGCTCTGGTGACCATTCCAGAATAAGAGTTCCAAAATTGCTTTGAAGGGTTCACTAGGTACTGGCATTGATACATAGCTTCCCAGGGGAAGTATTTCAAAGGTGATCATGGTGATATTTAGCAATGAGGTGTGTAGCACTTTTTATAGTATAAGTTTATGAACTTAATTGTCAGAATTTGGAACACAGGGATTATAATCCTAAATTTTAAAAACAACTCATCTTTTTAGGTTCTATTTACATTTTTTACAAAATAGAAAATGAGGTTCAGAAGTGTTAAATGACTTAGCTGAGGCCTCCCCACTAATAGGTGCCAAAGTTAGGATGCAAACCCTAAGTTATAAGAAGGCCTTAGAGGTGGGACTTGTTGCAGTGTACAGATCTGTTTCCGACCACCTCCTCCATCCTTTGGTAGTCTCTGAACCAGAGCTGAAACAAGGTATCAGAGCAGTGCCTTGTTTGACCTCAGGTGGGAATGTACAGGTTGGGTGATTCAAATATTTTGCTACCATGTCCATGTCCTCAAATTCAAAAATGCCATCGGTACTGATTGGGGGTTATAGATATCTATTAGCAACTGGGGAAATTTGCAAATATAGAAACCATGAATAATAAGGATTGATTAATTTGTATAATAATAGGAAAAAATAAAGGTGAAAGATATACAGCTATACAGGAGCAAAACATTTGTATACATCTAAAATCATGTTGGTATTAGTGCAAAGTAGATAGTCATAAATTATTACATTAATTGCAATCTCCAGGGAAACCACTAAGAAACTAATTAAATAAAAAATTAAAATAAGGCACGGTGATTAAAATTATCCAGTATTATTTCAACACAATACTGGTTCCTCTTTAACAAAGAGGAACAATGACAACCAAAAAGACATAAGATATACAGAAAATAAATATCTATCAAAGTGGCAGATATGAGTCCTTTCTTATCAATAATTTCATTAAATGTAAATATGTTAATCATTAAAATTAAAAGACTGAGATTGAATTAATGAATTAAAAAGAAGACAAAGCTTGATCCAAACTACATGTGGCCTATAAATAACGTACTCTAGATTCAAAAACAAATAGAATAGTAAAAGAAGAAAACAAACATATTCCATGTAAACTATATAAAAACCAAATAGAGCTCAAGACAAAACTTATTATTTGAGAAAAAGAAGTATATTTATAATGATTAATCTATTGATTTTTCAAGAACATATAGCACTATAGATGTATATATAGATATATATACCTGACAAGAAAGCCTCAAAGGACATGAAACAGAAACACAGAATTGGAGAAATAGACAATTTAATAACACTAGTTGGAGACTTCAATACCTCAGTAAGATAAGATACCATTTCATACTTACAGGATGGCTAGAATAAAAAATTATAGTCAGTTCTGGTAAAGATGTGAAGAAATCTGTACCCTCACGCACAGCAATGGAATGTTAAATTTTGTAGCTGATTTGAAAATACTCTGATATTTATTTAAAGAATTAAATCTAAGTTTACAATATAACAATTGTTTACAAAATAACAATTTTACTCATAGGTATATACCAAAGAGAAATGAAAGAAAATATTAACACAAAAATTTGTGAATGGATGTTCTTAGCAGTCCAAGTGCCTATCAATTGATTAATGGACAAAACAAAATGTAATACATCCACACAGTGGAATGTTGTTCTGCCACAAAAAAGAATGAAGTACTGATATACGCTCTAAGTGAACACTAAAAACATTGTGCTGAGTGAAAGAAGCCAGGTTAAAAACACATATTTATTAACGTATTCAAGTTAAATTTTTAGAGCTAATAAATCAATGGAGATAAAAGAAAATTAGTCATGCTTACAGCTGGAGGAGAAAAGTGGGATGAATAAAATAATAGCTTAAATGTATAGAATATCTTTTTGAGATGCTGAAAATATTCTGAAAGTGACAATGGTGATGATGATCACACATACCAATGAATATCTATAAATACATTAAATTATATACTTTAAATGGATGACAATTTTGGTATGTGAATTCCATTTCAATAAAGCTGTTAAAACATTTTTAAATGATGTTTTTGATGAAATTCTAGTTTTATACATTCATTTATATATTCAAAAGACATTAAGAGCCCACTGCATTATATATATTTTTCAAAACTGGAAATAATAAACAAAACTGATAGAGCTCTGCCCGGTGCAATTTGTACCAATTTCTGCTTTTATCAGTAGGAATTGACTCAATTTCAGACTTGGTCACTGACTCACTGTTGAGCACCAGCCATGTCCTGAGATAAGAGAGACCAAGCCATGGCCTGTGTCCTAAAAGCAGTTCATCTTTCATAGGGAAAGACAAATAGATGATGAGGAGAAGACATAGGGGAGCAATTTATCCAGTTAGAAAATGTCAGGCAACAAATGTTTCCGAAGCCTTCCTAGGAGAGGTCGTGCCTGAGCTACCTTTGGAAGGGCAGCTAGGTGCTGGCCATTCAGATGAGAAGTAGAAGGGCCCCATCATTATAAGGCTGGCAGCGCAAAAGTGGAGACAGGAAGAGAAGCTTAGAAGTCTGAGTCCCACAGCTTCATATACTATATATGTATGTAATTAATACATGGTGTATGTGACATAATGCAAAATTAACCTGTATAATCTACACATACATGCAGTGTATAAATATGCATGTATACACAAACAGAGTCATAGCTGATATACTGACCTGTCCTCTGGCTGACCAATGGAAGCTGCAAAAAAAGGGCTAGGTCAGTTTGGAGAATCAGGGCAAAAGCAGTTAATGAAAAACATGTGTGTGTGTGTGTGTGTGTGTGTGTGTGTGTGTGTGTGTGTTAGGAGGTATAGGAATGAGTTGAATAACTTCAGATTTTAAAGACCTCCAGTGATGCAAATGATATGACTTGTTAGGGAGTCTGCATGTTTGAATGCATTAAATTAAAAAGGTGACTGTAGAAATGAAGCCACTGAGCTAAACATTACACATGAATTGCTTTGAGAGTTAAATCAGCACTTTCCTTGCCTTCAGTGTATATTTGAAAGAAGCTTATGTGCTTTTGGAGCAACCCAGTTAATTTAAGTAATAAAGCAAAGGTACCCTTCTAGGAGGATGTAATATATAAAGACAAAAACATCAGCTATAAATCAATGTGTAATGACTTAATAAAGAGAATTGTTGCCCTTCGATAAACCTAGCTCAGAGGCTGAGCAGAGCAGTACCCCTTACTTAGAAACCCATTGCCTTTGCATTTTTAACAAGACACCCAAAGAGGCTACTCCCTCCAACACCCACACTACTTTCCTGTCTCACAGTCTTAGATTTTATCCAGATACTATGCACATTCAAAGCAAAGCCAAGGAGAGGTACCAGGATAAGGATGACAAGAGATTTGCTAGAAGGCATCTATATCTGTAGTAAATAAAAATGGGGTACTTAATGAGACCCTTCCATAAAAGGGATTAAGGCAGCTGGCCCAGAAAGTGCAAAGCCAGAGTACTTTTGTGCTCCTGTCTGCTTGTCCTCCAGTGGAGGCCACGTTAGCTTCCAGTGTGGTCCCAGATAATGTGATATAGCTTTACCTGTATTAATTTTAATTTAATGTTTATAACAACCCATTGAGATAGGTGTTATTTCCTCTTTACACCATGCTTCTTACCCCTTACACCATGCCAACAAAGTCAAAGTAGTATGTTTTGAAATGTGATCACCCCATTCATAAACCAAACAAAAGTCCTACAGATTATAACAGAGGAGCTGCAGCAGATGAGCTTGGGAGTTGGGAATCCCATGTTAATCCTCATCATTATTAACTCTGTGATCTGTCGTTAATTAGCTGGATGTTATTCAACAAGTCCATTTTTTAATTCTGGGCCACAGATTATTTAACAGAAATGTAAGAATCAAATTTTCTCACTTGAAAGTTTCCAATATATTATTTTTCTCTTTGATTTGAGAGAAAGCAAAACCCAATGTCAGGAGATTTTGGATTTGGAGCAAGAAACATAGATTCACATGTAGCCTTCCTTCTCTTATGTAGTGTGAAATTAAGCCACTTTGTGAACCTCAGGCTCCTGCCTTGAGAAATGGAAGCATGATAGCCTGATTGCCTTAACAGGATTACCGTGCTCTTAACCATAGCCTCTAAATGCTGAAAGAAAACTCACAAAATTAGTCAGATCTTGGAAGGGAAATGTCTTAGACCTTGCAAAAATTACCTATCTGAGCCATAAGAAACTTCCTTCCATGGCCAGCACCATAAGTACTATTTTGACAGCCTGACCACAAAAGACTTCCATCAACCCCTGCCTGTTCCAGGAAATAGCTAGTCACACAGATTCCTCTGCCTTTAAATTTTAATAAACACTCCTCACTTAAAAAGTCCCCAAATTATTTTTTTGCTTTCTTGCAGGACTGCTAAATATATTTGAACTAGGAAGTCCCCCTGCTTCCTAAAATCCCACCTTAATTGAATGTTTCTCAGTCAGGGTTTCCTTTATTTTTATCCTATCAAATTTACTCTTCTGTAAACCCCATCCAACCATTGGTGAAACAAAAGTCAGAGTAAATGGGTTCCTTTCCTCTAAATTTATGAATAAACAGCTTTTGTTAATTTGGTCTCAAACTTGACTTTATCTTGAACAGCAAGAAAGAGTTAAAATAGATAAAAGTTTAACATGTGAATGCTGACTCTTTGATGTAGTTCAAATAGATAAACAAATCTATAAATAAACCAACTCAAATATCACTTCAGGTTTCAAAATATTACAACTGATTAGTATATTACCTAAATATGGGTTCTGCTGTTTCTCAGAGTTTTGCAAGAGACCTGTACATTTTGATTGGTAATTCTATCAATTCCTGTCTCTGGATGATGGTGATGTGGTCACTGATAGAGCCCCAAGACTGCAGAAAGTACAGAACTCAGTTCCCATATGAAGTACTAAATAGGGCATCAGTCTTTATGTATTGAGATGAGATGGTAGACCTTTTGTCAGTCTCAGAAGACGTGTAGGTCTCCAAAGTTTTCAAATTTTCTAAAGCTTTCTCAGTGTCTTTGTTTAGCAGAAAATTCACCTTTCATACAAATCTCCTTTTATAATGAATTTCACCCAGCCATTCATTTTTATAGACTTCTTTTTTATAGAAACATACTGCAAAGGTGTTTCAGACTGTACTGTATGAATCATAACAGAGGGTTGATGCATTTTTTTCTAGACACTTTGTCTTTTCTCATACCTTTCCTGTTGTTATTAAATCAAGCAAATGTTTACACATTTTGATAGAAATAACACAAAAAAGACAAGATACCCTTGTGTATGCTAAGGAGCTGACTAAATGAATCATTAAGATATAGCCTTGTAGACACGTTTATACTACAGATAGGTACTAGGGGAAGATAAAGTTCAGAATATACATATGTAGATTATGCAAATAATCCTCCACTGTTGAAATAGTATTGTTGAAGTCATAAAAGGTTAAATACTATTTGTTTAACTTTATTTTTGTAAACAAATTTCATTGGTTTTGTGGAAAGCTTCTGCCTATAATAAAATTTGGGAGCTTCACAGCCTACATTCATCAAGGGCACACACACTGATAAGATTAAAGAAATTGAACTAGCCCTGTTCAGAATAATTGTTTGCTCTTAAAACCTTCTAACACATTTTTCTATGGTGCTTTTTATTTTTCCTACCAGATAAAAGTGATCAAGAAGAGTTCTTTTAGCTGACAATTTGGGAATTGTGACTTTAAAGACCAGATGGATACAGACATTTAATGGTTTGAAGGAAGAGCACCATTGCAGACATAGTGTGGAGAAAAGTAATGGATAAAGACATTTAATGGTTTGAAGGAAGAGCACCACTGCAGACATAGTGTGGAGAAAAGTAATGGGGCACTATTAAACTTGGCAGTTTAAAGAAACAGAAAAAGGGGTAGAGGGGACGGGAAGTATAGCAGAAACAGGTAGAAAGGATAAGCAGGAATTGGACAAGTAGGATCAGGAGCAAGGTCAAGGTCTGTAGTTTATTGTAAATACAATGGAACACCACTGGGGTTGTAGTTTATTCTAAATGCAATACACACTACATGGATTGTATCAGTAGGATTTTCAGTAAAAATCATACATACTTATAAAATTGTTCAATTCTAAAGAATTCAATGAAAGGACTTTTTAAAATGTGTAAAAATTTGCCCAGAACCAACAAGAGATGTTGGGGATCCCAGGGATTGGCAACTATTTAAAGTTCTTTATTGCCCATTGGCTTTAATGTTAAGAGGGTTTGATCAATGTTACCAGAATAAATTAGATTCAGGGACATGGAGAAACGGCTGCCAACCAGAGAAATGTACCTAAAGAAACACAACCCTATTAGAACAAACAAACAATAGAGAGTAGGGAATAAACATCTCAGCCTTTGTCTTCTCTCTTTTTTGCTTTTTGGTGCTAAACAGCAAGGCAATATCAATGATTCAGTGTGTTCAGGTCTGGTTCACAAAGTGCAGACCATGGCAGAGAAGGGTGAATAATTGATAGGGCTGGTGGGGGTACAAATATAAATTAATCACACAGACATTTTATATGGGGACCACAAAAAAAGACACCTTGGACTTCGAAGCATGCTTAATTTAAAATGAACAGTGAGTTTCAGAAAAATAGAATGACTTGTGTTTTAGCTTGGAGTGCAGTAAACAAAAGGAATGTCAGAACATCTGTGTGAGGCCAGTGGGGCAGCTTTCGCATCAGAGCATTTTTATCCTGATCAAGAAGGATTATCTTCAGATGAAAAGTCAACTAATAAATAAACAAATAAAACAGAAACAAACTCATACATTCAGAGAACAAATTGATGGTTACCAGATGGAAGGGGAGTTGGGAGGCTGAATGAAAAAAATGAAGTGATCAAACTGTACAAATTGCCAGTTACAAAAGCAATCATAAGGATGTAAAGTGCAGCATAGAAAATGTAGTCAATAATATTATAATAATTGTGTATGGTTCCAGATGAATACTAGACTTATTGGGAGAGATTGCTTTGTAAGGTATGTAAATGTCTTATCACTATGTTGTACACCTGAAACTAATATAATATTGTATGTCAACTGAATTGGGAAAAAAAAAGATCATGTTCAAGGGCCTAGATGCATCAAATCTCTTCTTGTTGACTAATTGCATAGCATACAATAATTTCAAATTCTACATTAAATTGTTCGGTCTGTTTTTTAATATGCAGTTTTCTTAAGCCCCTTCATATATGTTGAATCTTTTTTATCATCTCTCCACATAATTATGATGCAGAGTCATATTTTGGAACCACTAATGTAGTGCACAATTGCACCTTTTGCCTGCACAAACAACTAGATTTTACCAAGGGCTGTACTGATGCTGTAGTTCTTATAATGTTCACTTCTTTGAGTGTAACTTTTTTTGATAAGTGTAGATAATTATATTACTTGCAGTTGTTTCAAAAATTGTAATACTAAATGTAATGTAACTGGCAGTATTTGGCATATAATTAGGTCTCTGTAAATGTTAATTCTATCCTTGTTATTATTAAATGGTAATAAAGTCAACAATCATGTGACCAGGGCTTCTAGTTTTCTGAATTGCATTTTGTGAAGTTGCTCATGATAGATCTCTGGGGAGAAATTTTTTAAAAATGGACTGGAAGTTATTTAGTAAATCAACATCTTCCGAAGCACGAATTCCAGAATAATATACTAAATGGTAGTAATAATAATCAAGAAAGTGCTCTCCAACAATGTTTGACATTGTATATAACAATGTCAAATATGTCCTAAAAAACCTTTTTTATTGATTACTTGAGTAAAATTAGAAAATAAAACACATTCAAGTTATTTGAAAACAATATTAACCTAGGGAATCAGAGGAACAACATATAAGAAGCTTAGAAGCTGTCACATCCATATCTAAAACAAGAGAAACAAAAACTGAAGATTAGTTTTTCCTCTTCAAGTTCATCAAAAAACTGGACTGTCATTCTGAAGTCAGAAGAGATGTCAACTCCAGAGAACCACAGCAAAACCTACTTATCTGGAAAAATACATGGTGGAACCATAAACTATTGATAGTAGGAACATTTGAATGGCACAAGTAAGAATTTCTGGAGGCTGAGTGTGATTATTATGAGATTGAAAAACTTCTTGGGTTTCCCAGGTTTTGATGAATTTTACTTCCGGATATACCATTATGTTCTCACAGTGTGGAATTAGGGAAACACTCTCCTGGCTTTAGCAGGAGGGGAAAAACAGTAATTCTTGTGGAATATACCAAGAGCATTCTTTGTAATAAAGTCTTACTCTCTCCAGAAAAATGACTTTATCAAATCTTATCCCACCTGGGGAAGAGCATTTCTTCCAATTCAACCCCCATTAAACTTCCTAATACGCCCAATGGAGGGGTGTATTAGAGAAAAAGAAAAAAAAATGAGAAAAAAAAATAAAGGCACTATTCTACAGACCCAGTCTCACTAAGAATGAAATTTAATCATGAAGTTATAGAATGCTTCCTCTCCAATACACTTTACCCCCATACTAACATTGTTTCAGTATAACAGTGGATAATAGGTTAAAAGAAATTAGGCAAGAATAGACTCACTCTGAAAAAGAGTTTTTAGAAAATCCCAAAGCCAATGTGTGTGTGTGGTTCAAGGAGTAGTGATGAAGAGAAATAAGGATGTGAGAATAACTGAAAACTCTGCCACTAAAACTACAACAAAAAATAAACACAGCTCAACACCTAGCAAGATTAACAAAATCTTTATACTAATGAACTATTTACCTCAATTTCGATTAATAGGCTGTCCAGATATACCATTTACTATAGTACAGAAACAACAGTACTGTCCCATTTCAAATGCCACATATGGTCAGCCTGCTGACACTTTGAATTTAGCCCAGTGAGAGTAGGCTGAGCATACATACCATTTGAAAAGGGATGGTACCATTGTTTTTTGTCACATTTAAAATGCTACTATTACATGTCACATCATGCCTGACTTTCAATAACAACAAAGAAATTAAAATGTATATAAAAGGACAAGATAAACACAGTCTGAAGAGGCGAGGCAAGTGTCAGAATTAGATTCAGTAATGACAAAGATATTAAAATAGCAAATAGGGAATTTAAAATAATTGATTAATATGTTAAGGACTCCAGTGAAAATTGTAGACAACATGTAAGAAACAGAGAGATAGACATTGTGAGAAAGAACCAAAAGGAAATGCTAGATATCAAAAAAAGCATAACAAATACTTTGATGGATTCATTTGTAGGTCAGCTATGGGTAAGAAAAAAATAAATAAATTTGAAGAAAATAAAATTAAAATATTTCTACACTGAAATACAAAATGATTTAAAAAAAAGAACAAGACATTCATGAACAGTGGGATAATTTCAAAGGTCCAATATACATATAACTGGCATATCAAAAAAAGGACGAAAGGAGTCAACAAAATAATTATTTAAAGTAATAAAAGTATGAGAACTTTTGAAATTAATGACAAGAATCTAAGGCTTCGATGCTTGCGCTGTCAGCGCTGCAGCCTGGGTTCGATTCTCAGCCAGGGAACTACCCATATACCAAAAAGCAAAAAAATAAAATAAAACAAAAAAAATCATACTAGGGAAGTTCCCTAATGGTGTAGTGGCTTAAGGCTTTGGCGCTTGCACTGTCAGCGCTGCAGCCTGGGTTCGATTCTCAGCCAGGGAACTACCCACATACCAAAAAGCAAAAAAATAAAATAAAACGAAATTAATGACAAGAATCAAACTACAGTTCCAAGAAGCTTAGAAAACACCAAGCAAGGTATATACCAAAATATCTACACCTAGGTATATTATATTTAAACTAAAGACAACGTAAGACAAGAGGAAGTCTTCAAAAAAGTCTGAATAGAACCCAATACCATTTTTATAGAGGCCAGACTTCTTGTCTCAAATCATGTAAGCAAGAAATTAATGCATAAAATATTGAAAGTGCTAAAATGAAAGCACAGAAAAAATATACAATTTTATATTAAGTGAACCTCAAAAATGAGGAGACATGGTAACTTTCAAAAAAAGACTGAGGAAATTTGTCATGAGAAAACTTGTCAGGCAATAAATGTGAAGTCCAACAAGAAAAGACAAATTATATATGTCAGAAACCCAAATCTACATAAAGAATTAAAAATATATCAGAGAAATAATAAATAAAAACAAAATTACATGCTTATTTTTCTTATTGATCTATCTAAAAAATAATTGTGTAAAAATAAAATAGTAACAATGTATTAGGTAATTATATCTTGTGAAAAATGGAATGAATGACAACCATGTCATAAGAGACAGAAAGAATAAAATAGGAACACTCTGTTAGAGAATTCCTGCAGTAGGAGAAAGTTATATGAAATAAATTTAGATAAGTTAAGCACCTATATTGCTATGTGTATATATTTTTATGTAATAGTTGAAATTCAACATTAATTTATATTATTTTCAGGTGTACAACACAGGATGTAAGCATAATTAAGAACTGCTTTCCCCAATAGGTCTAATGTCCACCTGACATCCATAGCTTTTTAAACATTATTGCCTATATTTCCCATACTCTCATAGGATGTAGAGTACAACATAGGAAATACAGTCAATGGTCTTGTAATAGCTATTTCTCAAATGAGAAATAGATCTGTTGGGGTGATCACCATATAAGAGCTATAATGTCTAAGCATTTTGTCCTCATGTACACATGAAACTAAAACAAAACAAAACAACAAAAAAACAAAGAAAAACTAAACAACAACAAAAACAACATTTACGAGGTCTGACAATTAAGTTTGAGAATTCATCCTAGATAAAGTGCTACATACATCATTGCTGAATATCATATGGTCACCTTTGGAGTACTCCCCTCAGGAAGCTATGCACTGACACCAGTGCCTAGTCCATCCTTTAAAGCAATTTTGAAACTTTCTCTGAAATGGCCTATTGTCAAAGCTGTTGTCATATGACACTTAATGTCTTGAATGTCATCAAAAATGTCTTCTTTTCAACATTATCTTTGGGTAAAGAAAAAGTCATTCAGGGTCAGATCAGGTGAGGAAGGGTATTCCAATACAGTTATTTGTTTACTGGCTAAAAACTTACTCACAGACAGTGCCATGGGATCTGGTGCATTGTTGTGATGCAAGAGCCATGAATTGTTGGTGAAAAGTTTAGGTTGTTTTTGTTTAATGTTTTCATGCAGCATTTTCAGCACTTTCAAATAGTAAACTTGGTAGACAGTCCAGTTGGTACACATTCATAATGAACAAGGCTTCTGATATCAAAAAAGGGTTAGTCACATTGATTTGACTCTTGATTTTGACTGACAGAAAATTTTGGTTATGGAGTATTGGCTGACTTTCATTGCGCACTATGATGCTTTGTTTCAGGGTCTTATTGTTACACCCATGTTTTGTCACCAGTGATCACATGACCCAAAACATCGTCTTGCTTCTCCAAAAGGTCTTGATGAACTTTGACTCTCCATTGCTTCTGTTCATTGGTAAGCTCCTTCAGGACCATTTTTGCACATACCTTTCTCATGACAAGATTTTTAGTTAAGATTTTCCTGTTTCTCTATGGATGTTTACTTGGTCTGCTATGCTTCTCACAGTCAGCCAATGATTTTGATACATAATTCAACAAAATTTTGCACTGTCTTTGTCAGTTCTTCTTTGTGACTTCTCTTCATCAGTGATGCTTTCTCTCTCCATAGAAAAACATTGAATCCATTTGTACACTGCCATTTTCCCCATGGCATTATCCCCATTAACTTAGAGTAACATGTCTCTGATTTTATTTTCACTCCTGCCAGGTTTAAAAAGAAATTTAATGATTGCTTGATGCCCTAATTGAAGCTCCAACATTCTCACAACAGCACACAAAAACAAGCAACTACAACAATGAAAGTCACTTAGCAGCCAACTGCCACCCGTTGACAGGAACACAGCAGTGAGACACAGATATACAAAGGTCATAAAATTTTACTGAGTTTTTTGTATGATGCTGCCAACATAAGTGCAGGGCGGCAAGTTCACAAAATTATTTGTCAGACTTCTTATTGCAACTTCAGTCAGCAGTGTGATATTTTTGGTTTGCCATTATGCTTATTTCCCACAAGATTTAAAAGTCAAATATATAAATATTATGAATCTAAGTTATTGAGTACGCATGTATTTATATGACATTTTTGACAATAATGTAAAATATGAATATGCAAGCAGATTTAGTGTAGCTTATTGAAGTTGATAGTATTAATTCAATTTGATATTTATAAATTTAATTTGCTAATTATAACCAACTAGGCCTAGCTGACAGACATAGAACACTCAACCTGACAACACAGAGTACAAGTTTCTTTCAAGTGCCCAGACACCTTCCATAGAATACACACAAATTAGGCTACAGAACAATTCTCAATACATTTAAAAATATGAAAGTCATACAAATTATCTTCTATGATGACAATAGACTAAATTTAGATATCAATAATTTAAAAAAAGAAAAGACTGGGAAAGTTACAACTATATAGAAATTAAAAATTAAACAACATATTTTTAACCAAGGGCTCAAAATAGAAATTGCAAGGTAAATTAAGCAACATTTGGAAACAAATGAAGATAGAGACAAACATACCAAACTTATGGTATGCAGGAAAGGCAGTGCTCAGAAGAAAATTTATAGCTGTAAATGCCTGTGTTAAAAAAGAAGAAAAAAAATCAAATCAATAACACAATTTTACATTTTGCGGACCTAGAAAAAAAAAAGCAAACCAAACCTAAAGCTGAGAAAAGAGGGATAATAATAAAAATTATGGTGGAAACCAATTAAAGATTAGAAAGTCAAGGAGTTCCCTGATGGTGTAGTGGCTTAAGGCTTCGGCACTGGCACTGTCAACGCTGTGGCCTGGGTTCAATTCCCAGTCAGGGAGCTACCCACATACCAAAAAGTGGGCGATAGCAGCTTGTCCATTGAAACTTCAGCAGTTGATCCATCTTTTAAAACTGAGAGAGGCAGCAGCTGTGATTATCTCTGAAATGCCTTTGGGTTTATTCTTGTGGGACTCTAGCACGTTCACAGCTGGTGAGCTTTATGGTCTTGTTCTTTGGAAGCCAAGTAGTCTTATAACCTTTCCTTATTCCATCCTGTGTCTATTTCCTTCAGTTCAAATGTGTTTCTTCTGTCATAATCTCATAATATCTTTACTGAGTGATTGTTCAGCCACATCCTCAGTACTGTCTTCAGAATTAGCTCTCTCTCTCTCTTTTCTGTATGGAAGAGATATGAGTTTTTCCAATTTTTCAGTTCTCTTCATTTTTTGCTTAACAATTTCATCTTTCATTCATTTCTCTTCTCTCACACTTAACTATAAGCAATCAGGAGAAACAAGCTGCTCATTCAACACTATTCTTAAAAATCTTCTCAGCTAATATCCAGTTTCATCTATTGCAAATTCTACATTCCAAACTAGACCACAACTCAGATGAAGTCTTCATTACTTTAAAACAAGGATACTTCTTTTTTTTCATTTCCCAGTAAATTGCTTCTTATTTCCTGTGAATATTTTATCAGATTGACCTTCAATGTTTATATTTTTTAAAACAGTCCCTTCAGGACAATCTAGGCTTTTACCAGCATGCACCTCAAATCTTTTTTAACCTCTACCTCTTAACCCAGTTTCAAAACCACTTCTATATTTTTAGATATTTGTAATAGCATCATCCCAACTATGGTACAAGAGTTGGATTACTTTGCTAGGGCTGACATACTAAAATACCATAGATGGGGTTGGTTGAACAACAAAAAAGTATTTCTTTATAGTTCTAGTAGCTGAAAACTACAAAATCAAGAGAGTAGCATTTTATTCTGAGTCTTCTTCACCTGGCCTATTGGTGGGCACTATCTCACTATGCACTCACATGATCTCTGTTTTGTCTTTGTGAATGAGTATAGACAGACAGATAGAGACAGGGAGACAGAGATAGTCAGAGACAGAGAGAGACACATAAATACAAAGAGATATTGAGAGATAGAGAGAATGTGCACACTGTGGTATTTATTTTTATAAGTGCACTAATTCTATCACTTTCATGCTTCACCCTATGACTTCATTCAACCTTAACATTACTTCCTTAAAGACCATATCTTCAACTATAGTCACACTATAGAGATTCAACATATGAATTTTGTGGGACATAAACATTTAGACAATTGCAAAAAATTTTGGCAAGAATGTGGACAAATTAGAACACTTATACATTGCTGTGTAGCTGCTTCAGAAAAGTTTTCCAGCTCTTTGAAAAGGTGAACAAAGAATTACCATATGACCCTACAATTTTACTCCTAGATATATATACAAAGGAATTGAAAGAGGGACTTGAACTGATACCTGTATCCAGTTTAATTGCTGTATAATGTCAAATACTTAAAAGATAGAAACAACCTGACCATTTATCAACAAATGAATGGATAAACAAAAAGTGAATATGCATATAATAGACCATTCAACCATTATTATCAATGAAGTTCTAGAAAAACATTTAGGAGTTTGGCAAGATGGTGACCAGAGAGGAAGTTCCTAAAACCTCTCTTGGAAAATACAATTAAATGGGCGGCCAGGAGCAAACAAGGGAAATCCTGAGTGGCACAGTGACAACTGAGAAATCCATGCATCGCAAGAAACACCTGAAGGGTAGAGAAAGGGGTGTGAGCACTAGAGAAGGGAGGGAGCAGAGACTAATTGCAACCCAATCCCACCATGACTAACTAAAGGAACTAGAAAGAAATCAGGGAGCAGCATGATACAGGGGAGGGAGTAGGCCAAGAGGCAACAAGAGTGGAAGCCAGAGCTGAGAAAATGTGGAGACACCTTGAAGGAGCTAGACTTAAAAGCACCGTGTTAGAGACAAAGTCTGGAAGCCAAGCTCTGAAACTCTGAGTAGCAAGGAAGATGAATGAAAACTGAACAATCCCAAGTGGGAATTGGGCCCCAGGTACAGCATCTTGGCTCCTGGTGCCCTCGCTGCCCACAGCTTGCAGGGCACCCTCATACAGCCTGCAAGTCCCAACCCACAGTGCATGCACTCCCAGTGCCCATGCACTGCCCATGGCTCCTGGCTCTGTGTCCTTGTACAGCTCGTGGCTCCTTCCCTACAGTGTGCATGCCCGCGGCTTGCACTTGCAAACTCAGCCTTGGGTGTTTGCTGTGGAAACAAACTGCTAAAATATGGCCTTGCATACAGTGCAGGAGAAGGGAGAAAGGGAAATTTGACAACATTTGTGCCAACCAATGTGAGTGGCCTCAGCCTGCATCCCATGCACCGCCCCCATCTCTACCAGCTTCCCCAACAAAACACAGGAAGTGGAGGAGCCCCAGCTACATTTTGAGGGCCTCCCCATTCTCCCACAGCCTCCCCAGCAAGCTGGAGAAAGTGGAGAGACTGTGGACCACTGTGTCCCACCTCCAAATGCTACTCGAGACCTGAGATATGGCTTGAACAACTCCACTCTTTTTCAAAGCTTGGCTCTCAGTGCCACCTAGTGTCTGCTCTACAGCAAGACACCATAAAAATACTAATCAGAGAAAGTGATCTCCTGGGTTGTACTGAAAATAAAGCCCTCATACCAAAGAAGAAGAAAACAACAGACAATATGACTACCTAAGAATTTAAAGCTTCTCAGAAGGAAGATGAAAAATCTCCAGAAGAGGATCTTATAGATCTAGAAGTTTATGAACTAAGTGACAGAATATAAAATAGCCATCCTAAAGGCTCTTAGAGAAATGAAAACATACTGACAGAACACCATAGCTGAGATGAATGATCTCAGAAATGAAATCTGTGAACAAAAGGAATAATTTAACAAAGACATTCAAACTATAAGGAAGAATGGGATGAAAATTGGAGAGATGATACAATAAAAAAATGACAAATGAAATAACTGTCTTAGGAAACAGGGCCAACTAGATGGAGAAAAGAATTAGTGATATTGAAGATCAGGATATAAAAAGATTTCAGGGGGAAAAAAAGATAGGGGATACAGAACCAAAAGAATTGAAAGAACTCTGCAAGAACTATCTGATTCCATGAAAAAGAACAACATCAGGATAAGAGGATTAGAAGAAGGAGCAGAGCACTCTACAGAAACCATATTCAAACAAATAGTAGACGAGAACTTCCCAAATCTATGGAAAGATCTGGAACCTCAAATTTAAAAAGAGAATAGGTCACCTAGATAACTGGACCCTAGCAGATCTTCTCCAAGACAAATTGTACTAAAGATGTCAAAAATCAAAGACAAAGAGACAATTCTCAAGGCAGCAAAAGAAAAAAAATCTATAACTTTTAGAGGAAAACCTATCAGACTGGCATTGGACTTCTCAGCAGAAACTCTACAAGCCAAGAGGAAGTGGAATCAAATATTAAAAGAGACAAATTTTCAGCCAAGAATAAATTATCCAGGAAAATTACCCTTCAGATATGAGGGGAGAATAAAGACCTTCTCAGCCATACAGAAGCTGAAGAAATTTGCCAGCATGAGGCTGGCACTTCAAGAAATACTGAAGAAAGCTCTGTGACCTGAAACACATGAGAATAAATGGAATAGAATTGAGACAACAAAAAAGAAACAGAAATTTAAAAAAAATAAGTAATGGCCAAAGGAAATCCTCATATATTAATCATCACTCTAAATGTAATAGACTAATCTCGCCAATGAAAAAACACAGTGTAGCAGACTGGATTAAAAAACAAAACCCATCCATAAGCCATCTCCAAGAGACACACCTCAGCCATAAGGACAAACACAGACTCAGAATGAAAGGATGGAAAATGATAATACTCCAAGCAAATAGTAACCAGAGAAAAGCAGGAGTTGTCATACTGATATCTTACGAAACACACCAGGTTAAAAAACAGTAACAAGAGGCAAAGATAGACATTACATACTGATAAAAGGCAAAATACAACAACAAGAAGACTTGACATTAATTAATATATATGCTCCCAATCAGTAAGCACCAAAATATACTAAGCAACTACTAACAGATCTGAGAGGAGAAATTGAAAAAATGACAACTATTGTAGGAGACTTAAACACTCTTTTAACAGCCATGGACATATCATCCAAACGAAAAATAAATAAGGAAATATCCACTCTAAATGACACATTACAGCAATTGGACATAATTGACATTTATAGGATACTTCATCCAGCATGAAGAGACTACACCTTCTTTTCTATTGCTCATGGAACATTATCAAGGTTAGATCATATGCTACAACACAAAAGTAGCCTCAGCAAATTCAAGAAGATTGAAATTATAACAAGTGTATTCTTAGACCACAAAGTTCTGAAATTGGAGATCAACTGCAAAAGGAAAGCAAAAAAGAATAATCACATATATATTGAGATTAAACAACATCTCATTAAAAAATGACTGGATAAAAGACAAATGAAAGACAAGATTAAAAATATATAGAAACTAATAACAATGAAAATACAACATATCAAAATTATTGGGACACAGCAAAAGTAATATCATGAGAGAAATTTATATCACTACAGGCCTGTCTTAAGAAACAAGAGAAATCACACGTAATCACCTTAGTATCCCATCTTAAAGAAGTAGGAAAAGGAAGCTGAACTAAGATGGTGACTGGAGACGAGGTTCCTACAGCCTCTCCCAGAAAACACAATTGAACAGCCATCCAGGGGCCAAGAAAGAGGACCCTGAGTGACCCAACGGCAGCTGAGAAATCCACACATTGCAAGGAAACACCTGAAGTTTGGAGAGAAGGGGGCGAGTGGGAGACAGGGGAGGGAGCAGAGACAGAGCACAACAGGACCCGAACACTGCTGACTATCCAGGAGCAGCACAGTGCACAGGAGGGAGAAGGCCAAGAGGCAACAAAAGTAAAAGCCAGCAAAGTGGAAGAATGGTGGGAGACCACGGGGGAGTCGAGCATTAGAGCAGCTTGTTGGGGACAGAGCTTGGGAGCCAGCCTCTGAAACTTCTGAGAAACAAGAGGGCTGAGTGAGGACTCTGAACAGCCATAGGCTGAGGTGGGTCCTCAGAGACAGCACGTCGGCTCCCACCACCCTTGTGACCCACACAGCACAAACATGTAGGGCTCCTATGCAGAGCCGCAGTTCCTGTTCCTGGCCCACTGTGGAGGTGAGCTGGTTGCCTTCATACTACCTGAGGTCAGGCCCACAGCTTTGGACTTGTGGTGTGTGTGCCTGCATGCATGTCCCTGGGGTCCAAAAGGAATGCGAGTCTGCAGACTCCACCCCAATGGCTAATTGCTAGAGCAGTCCCGGGAAGAAAGGTGCATTTGATAGCATTTGCTCCAGCCAGCAAGAGCAGCCTTGGCCCACATCACCTGGCTTCCCTAGCATAGGGCAGGAAGTGGAGCTGCCCCAGCATGCTTTTTGTTGGTCTCTCCCCTCTCCTACAGCCTCCCCAACAAAATACCTAACTGCAGGAAGTAGAGGGTCCCTGGATAGATGTGAATCATCTCCAAACCAGAAATAAAAAATAAACAACCCCCTTCTCTCCCAAAACTTGGCCCCCAGAGCCACCTAGTGACCTCCCTACAGCAAGACACGACAAAAGTACTAATTAGGGCTCCTGGGCTCTGCTGAGCATAATACCCTCATGTCAAAGAGGAAGAACCCAGAAGACAGGATGAATTCCTTAAAACTGCTCAGAAAGAACGTGAAATTTATTCAGAAGGCAGATTCTTAGACCTAGAAGTTTCTGAACTAAGTGACAGAGAATTTAAAGTAGCCATTCTAAAGGCTCTGGGAAAAATGAAAACACACAGGTAGAACACCATAGCTGAGATGAGCAACCTAAGAAAGAAAATTTGTGAACAAAAGGAACAATTTAACAAAGAAATTAAAAATATAAGGAAGATCAAGATGGAAATTTGAGAGATAAATAATACAATAAAAGAAGTGAAAAATGAAATAACTGCCATAGGAAACAGGGCCAACCAGATGGAAGAAAGAATTAGTGATATCAAAGATCAAAACATGGAAAGGTCTCAAAAAGAGGAAGAGAGGGAATACAGAATCAAAAGGATTGAAACAACTCTGCAACAACTATCTGACTCCATGAGACAAAACAACATCAGGATAATAGGATTGGAAGAAGGAGCAGAGCATTCTACAGAGAGCATACTCAAACAAATAGTGAGAACTTTCCAAATGTATGGAAATATCTGGAACCTCAAGTTCAAGAACAAAACAGGTTCCTTAGATACCTGGACCCTAGCAGGTATTCTCCAAGACACATGGCACTAAAGATGTCCAAAACTAATGACAAAGAGACAATTCTCAAGGCAACCAAGGAAAAAAGAATTATAACTTTTAGAGGAAACCCCACCAGGCTGGCATCAGACTTCTCAGCAGAAACTCTACAAGCCAGGAGGGCAAGGAATCAAATATTCAAAACTTCAAAAGAGAGGAACTTCCAGCCAAGAATAAATTATCCAGCAGAATTATCTTTCAGATATGAAGGTGGAATAAAGACCTTCTCAGACACACAGAAACTGAGGGAATTTGCCAGCACAAGGCCTGCACTTCAAGAAATACTGAAGGAGGCTCTTCAGCCTGAAACAAAACATCAGGAAAAATGAAGTGGAATTGGAACAACAAGAAAGATACAAAAATAAAACAAACAAACATAAAAGGTAATGGCCACAAGAAATTCTCACATATTGATCATCACTCTAAATGTTAATGGACTGAAGTCACCAATAAAAAGACACAGAGTAGCATGCTGGATTAAAAAACAAAACCCATCCATATGCTGTCCCCAAGAGACACACCTCAGCCACAAGGACAAACACAGACTCAGAGTGAAATGATGGGAAAAATACTCCAAGAAAATAGTAACCAGAGAAAAGCAAGGTTGCCATACTGCTATCTGATGAAATAAACTTCAGGTTAAAAAAGATAGTTAAAGACAAAGATGAACATTATATAATGATAAAAGGCACAATACAACAATGAGAAGATCTCACAGTAATTAATATATATCCTCCCAACCAGGAAGCACCAAAATATACAAAGAAACTACTAACAGATTTGAAATGAGAAACTGACAAATGCACAATCATTGTGGGAGACTTAAACACCCTGCTAACTGCCATGGACAGATCATCCAAACAGAAATAAGAAAATATCAGCTCTAAATGACACATTACAGCAATTGGACATAGTTGAAATTTGCAGGAAATTTCATCCAACAAAAAGAGACTATACCTTCTTTTCTAGTGCACATGGAACATTCTCAAAAATACACTATATACTGGGACACAAAAGTAGCCTCAGCAAATTCAAGAAGATCGAAATCATACCAACTGTATTCTCAGACCACAAAGCTTTGAAATTAGAGGTCAACTGTAAAAGGGAAGCAGAAAATACCACATATACATGGAGATTAAACAACATCTTAGTTTAACCCTACCAGACCACTGTACCGATTTTTCGGTAATTTCCGAATCTGCCGCTATACTGCTGTACCTAATTTTTGGTACTTTGCCTAGTACATGAAAAAAATGAAAGGTAGACCTATTTTCTACAATGTCTCCAAGTTCCATCGTATTCTAACCACTGGTTTGCATGTAACTAACATTTTTCTACATTATGTTGGTTTTTTTCTCTTTAATGCTCAGGAGCCCAGGCATAGGGGACAGTTAGGTTCAGGGCCTCATGTCTGGTAGGGTTAAAAAATGACTGGATAAAAGAACAAATAAAAGAGGAGATTTAAACTATATAAAAACTAATGACAGTGAAAATAAACTATCAGAATTATTAGGACACAGCAAAAGTGATGATAAGAGGGAAATTTATATCACTACAGGCCTATCTTAAGAAACAAGAAAAATCACAAGTAAACACCTAGCACCCCATCTTAAAGAATTAGAAAAACCCTAAGTCAGCAGAAGGAAAGATATAATAAAAATTAAAGCAGAGCTAAACCAATTAGAGAGAAGAATGACAATAGAAAAAAGTTAATATTATGAAGAGCTGGTTCTTTGAGAAAGTAAACAAAATTGACCAACCCCTGGCTAGACAAATCAAAGAATGAAAGAAAAAGACACAAATATCCAAAATTGGAAATGAAAGGGGAGAAATTGCCACTGATACCACAGAAATAACACGATTTATTAGAAAACATTATGAAGGGCTTTATGCCACTAAATATAACAACCTAGAAGAAATGGACAAGTTTCTAGAAACTTATAGCCTACCTAGACTGAATCAAGAAGAACTGGATAATCTAAATAGACCAATCAATAGCAAAGAGATTGAAATAACCATCCATAATCTTCCAAAAGGCAAAAGCCCTGGACCAGATGGTCTCACCAATGAGTTCTACCAAATATTCAAAGAAGAATTAATGCCTATCTCCTCAGACTCTTCCAAAACATTGAAGAGGAAACAATACTTCCTAACTCATTCTGTGAGGCTAACATTACCCTAATATCAAAGCCTGGCAAAGACAACACAAAAAAAGAAAACTATAGATCAAGATCTCTGATGAACACAGATGCAAAAATCCTAAACAAAATATTAGCAAACAGAATACAACAATTCATCAAAAAGATCATACATCATGATTAAGTGGAATTCATCCCAGGAGGACAAGGAGGGTTCAATATACAAATATCAATCAATGTGATACACCACATAAACAAAATAAAAGATAAAGATCACATGGTCATATCAATTGATGCAGAAAAAGCTTTCAACAAGATACAACACCAATTTATGATCAAAACACTAAATAAAATAGGCATAGAAGGAAACTATCTCAACATAATGAAGGCCATATATGACAAACACTTGGTTAATGTTATACTGAAGGGGGAAAAGCTGAAGTGTATTCTCCTAAAACAAGACAAGTCTCCTAGAACAAGACAGGAATACCCCTGTCGCTACTGGTATTCAATGTAGTACTGAAAGTTCTAGCCACAGCAATCAGGCAAGAGAAAAGAATAAAAGGTATTCAAATTGGGAAAGAAGAGGTCAAATTGTCACTCTTTGCAGATGACATGATCCTTTATATAAAAATTTCCAAGGATTCCACCAGGAAACTATTAGAAACAATAAATGAATACAGTAAAGTCACAGGATAGAAAATCAATGTACAAAAATCAACAGCATTTCTATATATAAAAAATGAATTCTCAGAAAAAAAATGGGGGAGTTGATTTGATTCCTTATGCTATCACAACAAAAAGAATGAAATACCTGGGAATTAACTTGACAAAGAACATGACAGACTTATACATGGACAACTATAAGACACTTTTGAAAGAAATTGGAACAGACTTTAAGAGGTGGAAAAATATCCCCTGTTCATGGATAAGAAGACTTAATATTGTTAAAATGGCCATTCTGCCCAAAGCAATCTACAGATTTAATGCAATACCCATCAAAATCCCACAATCATACTTTCATGAAATAGATAAAAGAATTGTCAGATTGATATGGAACCATAGAATTGCCAAAGCAATACTACATAAAAAGAACAAGGCTGGCGGCATTACACTCCCTGACTTCAATTTATATTACAAAGCATCAATACTCAAAACAGCTTGGTATTGGCAGAAAAACAGAAATATAGACCAATGGAACAGAACCAAAAACCCAGAAATTTGTCCACAAATTTATGGACAAATACTTTTTGATAAAGGAGCGAAAAACATGCAATGGATAAAAGATAGCCTCTTTAGTAGGTGGTTCTGGGAAAACTGAAAAAAACATATGCAAAAGAATGAACTTGAGCTGTGAACTCTCTCCACATACAAAAATTAACTCAAAATGGATTAAAGACCTTCATGTAAGACCTGTAACAATAAACTGCATGGAAGAAGACATTGGTATTAAACTTATAGATCTAGGACTCAAGGAAGACTTCATGAACCTGTCCTCAAAGGCAAGGGAAGTAAAAGCAAAAATAAATGAATGGGACTATATCAAACTTAAAAGCTTCTGCACAGCATAAGAAACCATCAACAAAGCAAAGAGATAGTCAACTGAATGGGAGAAAATATTTGCAAATAACGTCAGGTAAGGGTGTAATCTGAAATATATAATCTAAAATATATAAAGAACTAATACGACTTAACAACAACAACAAAAACAACCAAATTAAAACGTGGGCAGAAGAACTAAACAAACACTTCTCCCATGAAGAAATACAAATGGCCAGCAGACATATGAAAAAATGCTCATCCTCATTAGCTATCCAGAAAATGCAAATCAAAATCACAATGAGATACCACCTCACACCTGTGAGAATGGCTATTACCAACAAGACAAGGAATAACAAGTGCTGGAGAGGATGTGGAGAAAAAGGAACTCTTGCACACTGCTGGTGGGAGTGCAAACTGGTACAACCACTGTGGAAGACAGTGTGGAGGTTCCTCAGAAAATTGGGAATGGAATTACCATATGACCCAGCAATCCCCCTTCTGGGAATCTACCAAAAAACTGGAAAACCTTTGTCCACAAAGACTTATGTACCCCAATGTTCATCGCAGCGCTGTTCACAGTGGCCAAAACATGGAAACAACCAACGAGCCCTGCGACAGATGACTGGATAAAGAAGCTGTGGTACATATACACAATGGAATATTACTCAGCTATAAGGAATGATGAAATATTGCCACTTGCAACAAAATGGATGGACCTGGAGATCATCGTGCTTAGTGAAAAAGCCAGACAAAAAATAAAAAACTGTATGACTTAACTCATACGCGGAATATAAAACTGAAAGCAACAAAGAAAAAAGAAATGAACAAACAAATAACCCATGGACACCATCATTAATTCAATGTTTATTTGGAGATGAGTGGGTTAGGGAGGGGAGAAAGGGGAGTGGGCAGGAGAGCAGGGAGTGGAAGCTAAATATTTGATGATGAAAAGAGAAGTCACATTAGGTGGTGAACTTATTATACAACAGTTGACAATGTACTTTAGAATTGTATGCCTGAAACCTATGTAATCCTTGCTAACAGATGTCACCCCAATAAGTCTAACAATAAAAGTAAATTAAAAAAAAAAAGAAGTAGAAACAGAAGAACAGGAAAAAAAATCAAAGTCAGCAGAAAAAAAGAAATAATAAAAATTAAAACACAGTTAAACAAAATTGAGAATAGAAAGACAATAGGAAAAATTAATGCTATAAAAACTGGTTCTTTGAGAAAGTCAACAAAATTGACAAACTCCTTGCTAGACTAATTAAAATGTTAAAGGAAAAGACAGATATCCAAAATTAGAAATGAAAGGGAAAAAATTACCACTGATACTACAGAAATACTAAGGATTATAAGAAAATATGATGAAAACCTTTATGCCACTAAATTTAACAACCTAGAAAAAAGTGGGCATGTTTCTTGAAACTTATAGCTTACCTAGACTGAACCAAGAAGAATAGAATAATCAAACAGATGAATCAATAGCAAAGAGATTGAAATGACTATCCATAATCTCCCTAGAAGTAAAAGCCCCGGACCAGATGGTCTCACCAATAAATTCTACCAAGCATTCAAAGAAGGATTAACACCTATCTTCCTCAGACTCCTCCAAATATTTGAAAATGAAGCAATACTTCCTAACATATTCTATGAGGCCAACATTACCGTAATACCAAAGCCTAGTAAAGACAACACAAAAACAGAAAACTGTAGACCAATATCTCTGATGAATACAGATGCAAAAATTCTAAACAAAGTATTAGCAAATAGAATACAGCAATGCATGAAAAAGATCATACCTAAATTCTGTTTTATAAGGTCAGTTCATGCACAGTACCTCCTTCACTTTAGTCAGGGTCAGTCCTCACAACCAATCACCCTGATGGTCAATCCATCCCATTGTTTTGCAAACAGTAATCAAGACTCAACTACAATAGAAGGGTACACATAACCTACACAGTGGACACACCTGCAGTGCTCAGCTCAGGTAATCAGGGATCTTGCTCCACTGGGCTCTAAAGGAAACCTAATACATAAGACCAGTCTCTTAGGACTAAGACATATAACAGCCCTACCTAATACATACAAACACAGGAAGCAAGACAGAATGGGCAGAAAAGGAAACGTCTCAAATGAAAGAACATAAGGAAGTTCCAAAAGGGAAACTAAACAAAATAGAGACAAGCAATCTACCAGCTGTAGAGTTCAAGACATTGGTTATACAGATGCTCAATGATCTCAAGAAAACTTCAACAAAGAGATAGGAAAAATAAAAACAAAGATGGAAAACATAAGAATTAGTCAGAAATAAAGAACACAATTATGGAAAAGATAAATACATTAGAGGGAATAGCTGTAGATTAGATGAAACAGAGGATGGAATTGGCAATTCAGAAGATCAGGTGGTGAAAAACACCCATCAGGATACCAAATAGCAAAAAAGTTGAAAAAAATAAGAATAGTTGGACTCTGGGACAACATCAAGTATAGCAGCATTCCCATCATAGAGTATCAGAAACAGAAGAGAGAGAGCAAATGTTTGAAAATGTATTTAAACAACAATAATGGAAAATTCCCCTAACCTGGTAAAGGAAATAAATAGATATACAAACGCAGAAAGTGCAGAGTCTCAAACAAGATGAACCCAATGAGGTTCACACCAAGACACACTGTAATTAATAAGCAGCAAGAGTAAAGGAGTTAGTTACCTTCGAGGGAGCTCTCATTAAACAATTAGCTGATTTCTCAATGAAAACATTGCAGCCAGAAGCATTGGCATGAAATATTCAAAGTGATGAATAGCAAGAACCTACAACCAAACTTACTGTATTCATCAAAGCTATCATTTAGAGTCGAAGGAAAGATAAAGAGCTTCTCACACAATAAAAAGGTAAAGGAGTCCATCACCAAAAAACTGGTATTACAAAAAATGTTAAAGGAATTTATTTAAGATAAAAAAGAAAAATATATAAAATATAAATAATAAAATGTCAATAAACACCTGTTTCTCAGCAATTAATTAAATGAAAATGAATGAAATGCTCAATCAAATGTTAGGGTAGTTGAATGGATAAGAAAAGACCATTATATATGCTGTCTACAAGAGACTCACTTCAGATAAAAAGATACATACAGACTAAATATATATGAATGGGAAAAGTATTTCATATCAATCAAAATAACACAAAACCTCGGGTAGCAAAAATTATATCAAATTAGACAAAAACAAGGGCTATAACAAGAGACCAAAAGGACTGAGTAATCCCCTTCTGGGTATTTATTCAAAGAAACCCAAAATACTACTTTAAGGAGCCATGTTAATTCATAAATTCATTGCAACATTGTTTACAATGGCCATGGTATGGAGGCAGCCTAATTGTTCCTGGATGGGTTAATGCATAAAGAGGCTGTAATATATATATACAAGGGAATATAGCTCGGCCATGGAAAGGAATGTGTTCTTACCATTTGTGGCAGCATGAATAAATCTATAGAGTATTGTGTAGAATGGAATATGTCAGACAGAGAAAGACAGATACAATATGATATTACTTATGTATGGAATCTAAAAAACAAAATAGACAGTACAGAAACAAACGTATGGATAACAATGTTTTGATAGTTGTCAGATGGGAAGGGGTTTGGGGGAGTAGGTTAAAAACAGGAATGGATTAAGCAAATTAGTTGTTACAAAGTAGTTATGGGGATATAGAGTATTACATAAGGAATAGAGTATATAAAATTGTAAGAATTATGTATGGTGTCAGATGGGTACTAGATTTATCTGGGTGAGAAATGGGAGTTGGTTTGGGGAGCAGGGTAAAATAGGTGAACGGATTAAGTACAAATTGGTAGTTACAAAACAGTCATGTGAAGGTAAAGTAAAGCAGAGGAAATATAGTCAATCATAACGTATTATTTATAGAGCCAAATGGGTACTAGATCAGTCAGGTGGATTGCCTCATAAATTATATAAATGTCTGACCACTATACTGTACACGTAAAATTAATATAAAATGATACTGAATGTCAATTGTAATTGCAAAATTCAAAAAGCCAAGAAAAGGTGAAGATGAATAAGAGGTTCAAATTTCTACATATAAAGTCATGGGGATGTAATACACAGCATAGGAAATATAGTCAATAATATTGTGGTACTGTAGTATAGCATCACATGGTTATTGAACTTATAAAGGTGATCATTATTTAGGTATATAAATGTTGAATAACTATGATGTATACCTGAAATGAATATAGTATTATATATTAGCTATATTTCAATTTACAAAAACACAATTTATTACTACAAATATATTAGGAACATACTATAAATATAAGGATTCACAAATGTTAAAAGTAAAGGCAATGGAATAGACATATCATGTAAACAATATAAAATAGTTTATGATAATATCAGAAATAGTAAACTTTAAGACCAGAACATTTCACACTACTAAGGAGAATATTTTACAACAATAAAAAGAAACTTGAACAGGAAAAATTTTGAAAAACCTTAAAATAGTTATATTCTAATTATTTAGTCTCTAAATGAATAAGACAATAAAAATGACAGAAAAAAACCAGGTACTAATTCGTAATCAGAGCAGAAGATTCCAACAATGCTCAGTAGCAGATAACAATCAGTCAAAAAATTAGTAATCATATATAGGATTTCAACAATCTGATTAGTTCTGAGCAATGCATCTTCTTTTTTAGTGTGCATGAAATATTAAAAGTTTAACTACTAGATAATTTATATATTTCAAGGCATTAAATTATACAAAATATATATTTTCACCACAATTAAATTTAACTATAAATAAGTTACAAAAACATAACGAGAACCTGTCTCTCATATTTGAAAATCAATCAATATATTTCTAAAAATCTCACTGATAACAAATAAACTCTAGTGAAAATGGTAACATATTTTGATATAAGGAATAGTAAAAATATAAAATATTAGAATGTGTGAGCAGCATCTAAAACAATTCTTAGAGGAAACTAATAGCTTTAATTTCATAAACTATGAATTAAAAAAAAGACGGGAAATCAATTGATTAAATATTTATTTCAGAAATTAGTGAGAAAAAAAAAGGAAATTAAACCCAAGGGAAATGGAATGATAAAAATGATAAGGATTAAAGCAGAAACTGATTAATTACAACACATTTATAGAATATAATGTATTGACAAATCAAAAGGTTGTTCTTTGAAAAAAGTACTACACTAGACAAATTCTTATAAAACGAGTCAAGTAAGAAGAAAATATCAAATAATTAATATCAGGAAAAGAAAAGGGATTGACATTATAAATCCCACAGGCATTAATAAGATACTGAGAATATTGTGAAAACTTTATACTCATTAAAAACAAAAACAAAATTCCAGGTTATGATACCTCCTACTATTTAGTTCTTCTGATCTTTTCAAACTATTTTTTGAAAAATCCATCTTACATAAAATATTTCAGAGACTAGAAAAAAGGAAATATTCTCAATAGATTTAATGTGGACATCAAGATGATCTCAGAAACTAACAAAGAAATTACATGAAAACAAAATTATAATCCATAAAAAATGCTAGGTAAGAAAGTACTAATTCTATTCAGTCATAATTAAAATAACACACAATGGCCATGTTGGGTTTATAATAGGAATAAAGGTTGACTTAATATTTGAAAATCAATTATCATCTTAACTAAACCATGAAAACAAGTTCTATATCATCTCAAATTATACAGAAAATACAATTTAAAAAATCAACACCAATTTATCTTAGATATAAAAATTTTACCAAAATTGTAATAGAAAAGTAATTCTGGGTGTTCCCTGGTGGTGTAGCAGCTGGGCTTCAGTGCTCTCAACGCTGTGGCCTGGGTTTGATTTCTGGCTAGGCAACGACTGAAAAAAAAAAGTAATTCATTTATTTGATAATAAATTTCTACAAAAGATCAAATGTACAGTTAACATTATGATTAATGATAAACTACAGTTCAGAAATAAAATTACATGGATTTATATTATCACCACTTTTCTTAAACATTATACTGAAAGTTTTAGATATTGAAATAAGAGAAAAATAAATATATAAAGATTGGAAAGAGAAAAAATCAGGCTGATATAAATTTGAGATGTAAAAATATCTAGATAGCAAGAAAACAGACCATTTAAAATATTAGAGTCAAATGTATGTCTCTTAGTTAAGACAGTATATGAAAATGCAGTTTTTCCATTTCCCAACAGTTTCAAAAAATACATTGCTCTGGAGGAAGAGTTTTATAACATCAAAGTCCAGGTTAATAAGAAATACTGAAGGTGATAATGCTTTATTTCTTCCAGACAGCAAGTACATGTTAAGATTGTACATGCAGACTATTTGTATAGCTAGATATAAAACAATCAATAATTATAAAAAGTAAGCTGAAAATGATCAACTTATTATAAAGTGTATCCTCTGCGTTTTCATCTTGGTGCATCTTTTATTTTATCATTTACTTGGTTTGTTTCTCAGTTGCAAATTTTGTAAGATATCAAAGAGAAGGAGATAAAAAGCCCATGTGTACTCTCTTCAAATCAACTTAAATTACTGAGTAACAAAAACGTATATTAATAATAAGTGAAAGTTTTCTATCTTCTTAACTATTCCAATATAGAGAAGAAATTTTTTCATTAACTTTTCCCAAAAGTTTATATTTTCCAATTTCACATTCATATTTAATTGCTATTAATTCTCTGATGCTATATTGTTTTTCACACTTTCACTGCTCATTTATTTATTTGTAGCATAAACTAAATAAATCCAGAATAAGTAATAAGAATATGTATTTATTTTACTTAAATAATGTATAATTTATAATTGTTAATTCACATTTTGGGGATATAGAGTTAACGTAATCTGAACTTTCTTTGCTTTTCTGGTTAATTTTCACTGAACTCTTTTTCATTCTAGTAATGTGTTTTTACGTATGCATAAATTAATTGAAAAATTCATCTCATTAAGAGATGAGTTTCGTTTAAAAGTTTACCTTTTGTTTTTAATAGTTACTGATCCAAATTTGTAGTATAATGTTAATCAGTTGTGTGCTATTAATAATTGTAATAATAGCTTAATTCAGAAAGAAAAAAATGGTTCTTTTTAATCACTAAAAATATAGCCATCTAAATTTAAATGTGTAAACATTTATATTGCAGAATTGCAAACAACAGTGTTAAGTAAAAGGTTTTCAATGATTAAAATAGGATTAAATTCTGTGAGAAAATAAGAAAAAAATACAAGGTTAAAGAAAAATGAAACAATGACATTTTTTACTTTTGAAACAGTTTTTCATTTTTAAATAAATAGTTACAGATATCTAATTGTTACAGTATTAACATTTCACTGTATATGTTTAAAAGTCACATAACAGCTTTATTTTAAAATGTCCATACTTCATAATATCAAGACATACCAAATTTTTCCATCTATAATGCACACTTTTGAGCCCAAATTTGTAAAGAAAAAAATAAGGGTGCACATTATACATGGGTAGTACTAATTTCATATCTATATAAATGTTTTTAATTCTTTTATTTATGCTTATGAGTTAAAAGTATAACTCTAGAAATTAGTAACTGTTCTATAATTATTCATTACATATACTTTCTTGTACCATAATGTTAAAAAATAAATGACACAATTTTTTTATAATACAAAAAAGTATCTAAATATAAACAAATAAAAATTTAAATTAAAAATTAAAACAAAATATTTTTTCCTGAAAATCTGGACCAAAAACATGTGTGTGCCTTATACATGGAAGCATATTATTCGTGGCAAAATACAGTATATCAATGGTGTCCTTTGACACAATGGTGTCCAGTCTTTTGGTTTCCCTAGGCCACATTGGAAGAAAAACAATTTTCTTGGATCACACATTAAATACACTAACACTAATGATGCCAGACAAGTTAAAAAAAAATAAAAAAGGTTGCAAAAAAAATCTCATAATGTTTTAAGGAATTTACATATTTGCGTTGGGGCACATTCAAAGCCATCCTGGAACCACAGGTAGCTTGCAGTCCATGGGTTGGACAAGCTTGATATATACTGTTTGCAACTACCATGTTTAAACAGAGAAAATCATTTTAAATCAGTTTAAAATTTGCAAAGATATTCATATATATTTTTTACATTTTCTTTAGAGGGAATTAGAACAAAAATATTATTATTATGGAGTAGATAACTTACAAAATTTCTTGAAAACTGAGACACTGACTTTCCACAAAAACTTATTTAGCTCAATTTGAAGATCATGTTAATGAAACCTGGGAGAAAGAAATGAAAGATCAATTAGTGCAAACCCAAACAGCAAATACCCAGGCAGCAGGGATATGTGGCCCAAAACTTCTGAGCAAATCTCAGAAATAAAGTCACTTAAACCTGAGTCAGAGAAATCTATAGGCAGTAATTCCATATACTACCTCTACTGTACAATGACTGCTTCACAGAGGAGAATGTGCTAGGAAGCTAAACCTGAGTTCAGAGTGAGTTCAGTCAGTCAGGGTCCACCCAGGCCTTACAACTTTGAAGTTCTTGGATAACTTCTCAGTCACAACCAACTTCTTCAGTTTCCTGGACTCACTTTTTATCTCCATGAGGTTAAAACTCTCATTCTTCTCTGTTTACATCTAACAATATTGTTGCCCTCTCAAGTCCTTTAGGTTTCTCCAGCTCTAAGATGGAACACTAAGACGGATGCATTGCTCTACCTCTGCCCTCTCTAGTTCCCCAGAAGTTTGGCCTTAAATCAAAACAACTCATTGTAACTTTTTTGTGGGCCCATAAGTTATCGTGGGTAAAGCATAACTGTGCAGCAATCAGATGTACCTACCCGTGGGTATGATTCTCATAACTTGTTTATACTCAGGTATTCCCTTGTCATAGTAGATTCTTTTTTTCTCCTAGAATTTTTTAAGATTAGTTGATACTCATCTCAGGATTCTGGAGTAAAACAGAACATCCATCAAGGTATGTTCTCTTAGAACGTGCAAGTTACTAGAGAAGGTTATATTTTAATAGCAGTCTTGTCAATACAGACTTTTTCAAGGTTTGTAGTGCCACTACTCTCTCAGATACCTGTCTGCCCCAAGAATTTTGTAAAAATGCCTCTCACTTTCCAAGCCCAGCTTATGCAGAGCTTCCTAGGAAACTAACTCTAATGCTACTCATACTAGTATTCCCTGATACCCAGCATATACAAGCATAATTGTAATTATCTTATTTCAAGATTCTGTGCCCCTGTCAATCTCTGTTATCTTTAGTTTCTATTTACAAAAGAATAGAAAAAGAAAATACTCCAAAATGTCCTCATGAGTTCTTTCTCCCCAAAGTGCTCAGATTTCTAAGCGTGTCTTAAAGGGTATATGCAATTGAAATATTTAAATAGCACAGAGTTAGTTCATCTAATTATGCTTACATTTTATCTAACTGGATTATCTAGTTCAAAGCTCTGAAGTAAGAGAAAGGAGTTGGAGACCAGTCCACTAAAATTCAGGCACATGTCGGTTTCTATGTTGGGTGCTATCCATATTATTCCATATAACCCTCAAAATTAAAACAAAAACAAAACAAACCCCCAAATAACTATCAAATAAGTATCACAGAGACCACTGATAAATTTATGTAACTAAGTTTCAAAGGTACCTAACACATGGTAATACATCTACTACATAGTATATCCAGGATTTACTACTACTCTTTTCATTATACCATGGAAATTATGTGTGATTCTTAATTTGGAGGGAGAAAAAAATAATAATTTTAAGAAGTTCAGACATGCTACGTGCAGGCATGCTAAATGACATCAATTCATTACACACAACTCTGCATTTGAATTGGCAATTCACAAAGTCTTTAATTTGTTTTAAATAAAATCTTGTTAATAATAAGAAGGGCTGAAAAATGATAAATAAAGCACATTTTCATCAGAGTACATTTTATTTTACACAACAAAAAAACTTTAAAGTAACTTAGAAATATTTCATCCTAAAATGTTTACTTTTCTCTGATACATAAAGATTTCCACTTTTTTATAGTAACTTATTTATTCTTTCACTTATTCATAACTTATTTATTTTTTCACTATTCTTGAACTGCAGATATCTCAACCATCTTGAAGAAAACATTTTTATAAAGCTCTCACAGAAGATAACTACACACCAAAAATTGTCTTTTAAGAATTCACAAAGTCCACTTTAATATTTTACCAATTCTTACTTAAATTGTTCCTGATTCTCTATTTAGTGACCATTGATATAATTATGCCTCAAATTTTATCAATACTAATAAAGCCACCTTATATTTGAAGAGATAGTTTATAAAGACGTATTTTAGACACAGTGGAGTAAGAATAAATACATCCATTATCACATTTAGGTTTTAGAAACCATGTGGGAACTGCAAGTGGAAAGTGGTACTTCCACTGTTGCCTGAGTTTGCAGGTCGATTACTACCTGAAACACTAAGCTTTCTGTTTTTGTCTCATTGCAATAATGTATCTTCTGCAGTCTTTTGTTTAGACTCCATTATAACCCTTAGACACGGTGGAATGTAACTCATCCATTTACATATGTATCTTCATCATTTGGAAGATCAATTCCGAGAAAACAGACAAGGTCTGATTCATTTTAATGCTCTAGCACCGTTAGTAATTACAGGGTTATAGGCGAGGCCTGTTAAATTTTGAATGAATAAATGAGTGGAAGCTCAGTGTTTCCTGTTTCACTAACTTACTTGTCTTTCCACTCATATTCCTTTTGAAAGGGGAGTGTCTTAATCTAAAAATCATTTAAAGTTAGGTATGAGAATCAATGTTTACAGGCAAATGGAAAGTCTGTGTCATGGAGCGTCTGTACTGGCCGGTCTAATATACCTAGTTCTTCCGTGGACAAGCGTGAGCTCACACGTACTCTGGAGAACTCCAAGGGCATGAGGAGCAGGAATGACGCCTCCACAACCTTGATCGCAGAGCATGTGAAAGGACTGAGACGGGGCAGGGGTCAGCAGCGGGAAGCCCAGGTAAGTATCTAGAACTAGGAAGAGGGAGGTAGACCAGAGGGAGAAAGGTAACCTGAGACTGTCTGAGTAAGAGAGGCCGCTCCTAAACCATTGAACGCTGTACGGCTCTTTGGACCACGTGCCATGTGATGAGTGAGTTAGTGCCCTGCCTTCTTCCCTTTTTGGGGCACAATGGTGGGATGACAGAATAAAGCAAATCATAAACGAGAGTTGGAAAAGACTTTGAATTGTTTCTAGATAACATCCTTGTTTTATAAAATGTCAAAAACCACTAATTCACCAAGTAAACATATCACTTATTTACTAAACCCCATGTAATACTTCATTTCTCTGGGAAATAATAATGTATAAAACATTCTGCCTTTGCATTTTTTCAGCTTAAACGGTCCATAAACCACCCATGTTTATGCACCATATCTCCCCACTACCACCTGGCCTCAAGCACTGACCAGAAATAATTAACTTTCATTATCTTGGAGGATGCTCAAGTGTGCATGTAAAATGCAGTTTCAGAATGCTTTATTTTCTATAAGGCTTCTAAAGGGATTTGGTCTCCTTCCTCTAAATCCAAATAATATATTCCTTTTATCATGCAGCATTCTCAAGTGTGAGGCACGTAAAGAAGTTATTCTGTATTTGATATATAAATTTAGTATAAACAGAATGGAAAAAGAATATGAAAAGGCAAAGAGGCAAAAAGAAAAGAATGTTTCACCAGTGGGATGTAACTGATTTCACCCAACATTGATTCTCTAAAGTAGGATTCATTCAACAAATTAATCTTCAATAAAATTCAGTAAATAAAATGGAGGAGCAAAAAATAAAATTACAATCTGCAAGAAGTATGTGCAGAAGCCACTTTATATTTCTCTCTGAATATACAGTAGGCTCTGTTGCACATACTAACTTTGTTACAAAGAAAATAGGATGGAATGTAACTGTATAGGATAGAAATGCAGCAAATGTCTTGCACTGGCCAGAAGATGAAAAGAGCAGTGAAAGTGGATTATTTCTTACTGTAGAGAAGAATAAACCAACAAAAATAATTGTTGCTGAGGTATTAGCAAAAGCATTTATGAAACAGAGATCATCATATTTGATTTTTTTTATAATAATTTATTTAGACCAGGGGATTAACACCATGTTTTCTTTCTCTTTCTGCATGTGTTCATAAGAGTTGTGAAGCCATATAAATGAGAAAAGGGGCATTGAAAAGTACTGACACTTTGGCTATGTAGTTCTATTGGAAAGAAACAAGAAATTAAAAGCTGGATTAAGTCCATCCTCAAGGTAGCACTACCTAATGTCCTCTAGCAGTGAGGCACTTCAAGAGCTCTAGTGCACTGCATAGGGGCTTTTCACAACTGATGACCACATTAGATTGGTTATAAATCACCAAATCATAATGGCACTATTTTTGAAAATGTACTATGAAATATTTGGCTACAGAAACACATTTATAACCAGAAAATATGACTTTTAAAAATTATTTTAGTTAACTCATATTCATGCAAGCTCAATATGTGTCCGGCACTCTAGGAAACTTGGGAGGTAAAAAAACAAAAAATAATTTGCAACAAAATGGATGGTCCTGGAGATCATCATGCTTAGTGAAATAAGCTAGACAGAAAAAACAAAGAACTGCATGATTTCACTCATATGCGGAATATAAAACTGAAAGCAAAGAAAAAAAGAAATGAACAAACAAATAACCCACGGACACAATCAATAGTTTAATGTTTATTTGGGGATGAGTGGGTTAGGGAGGGGAGAAAAGGGAGGGGGTGGGAGAGGAGGGGGGAAGCTAAATAGAAGGTGATGGAAAGAGAACTCACACTGGGTGGTGAACTTATTACACATCAAGTGGACAATGCACTGTAGAATTGTATGCCTGAAACCTATGTAATCCTTGCTAACAGATGTCACTCCAATAAGTCTAACAAAAAAAATGAATTAAAAAAAAAAAGAATTCTATTTAAAAAAAAAAACTCTGCATACTATTAGGTATTACACAACTTACAGGTATCATGTAAAATTAAATCTATGACTACAAAATAAATAATTAATTAAATGGAAATTAAAAAACCTTCAATAGCTGTACAACCATTACACTAGAACTTTCTCTTCGATCCTGGCACTTCCTTTGTATATTAGCCAATATTTTTATCTATGATTTATTATTAAACAAACAAAAGAAAAGCCTTTGCAATTAAGAAATAGAAATAAAATTAAATGTAAAAAAATTGAAAAAAAAATACCTCTAGTCTTGGAGCTTATATTCTAACAGACTAACAGAGCTTGGCAGAGAACAAAATACATTACTGTAAAAAAATAGAAAAAGATTATAAAATATACATTTCTAATATTTATTATTAACAATAATTTCTTTGCATTAAATCTATTTCACCAAATACTAGTATTAATTAGAAATAGCAGGAAAAATATTTTTAGAAAACAATTTTAGGATAAAAATTTAAAGGATACATTAAGAAAATTCCTTCTATTGCTTGTTTTCTCATTTCCTCTTTTATGAATTAGAAAACTATCATCATTATTTTATTTGAGTAAAAGAAACCTTAATCCAGCTTGGAGAAACAGAGTTTGAGAACTGAGTTAGGAAAACTATTGAGTCAGCGTGGTTTGATGACTAAGCAAGAAGAGAAGTGATTAGGAAAGATTCAGTTTTAGGAAGCCAAGTCTGAACTACCTGTAGGCATGCACCATAAGGTGCTCCTGAAGGTAACTGGGAACAGTCTGCAAAATCCCAGTGGGCACCAGAGCTAGGACACGACAGGAGTACTGAGAACAGAAGCTCTACGTGCTTTGTGGAGTCCAAATCAAAGGTGCAGAGAGATACGGAAATAAGGTTACTGTATGAAATTCCAGAAACAGGGAGAAAACTATAACAAAAAGGAGGGTTAAGATGAGACCAACTGGAAGGAAAGCTTTTTTGGTGTGTTGTTTTGAGAACTGAGTTTACTGGAATGATAACCATGTCCACATGTAGTTATTGAGCGCTTAGAATGTGATCAGCTCCAGTATAGAGACGTGTTGTCAGTGTAAAATATACATTGGATTTCTGTAATAAGATAAAGAAAAAATACATAAAAGAATGTGACATGTATAATTAATATACATATTGTTACATGTTAAAATATTTTAGATACATTGATATCCATTTTTACTATTCTCTTTTAATGCAGTTTCTAGAAAATGTAAAATTACATATGGTGCATATATTTTTACGAGACACCACAGATGTAGCCTCAACATTTCTAAATATCTGCCCACATCACAAAACAATTTAAATAATCTTCAAATTTTATTTTTATTTCTTTGTTTTATTTTTAAGAGTACTATTGAAATATAGCTAACATAAAATATTCTATTAATTTCAGGTTTATATCATATGCTGCAATGAACATATGGATGCACATTTTCCTTCACAGTAGCATTATGAGATTTTTTGGTTAAATACCCAGAAGTGAAATTACTGGGTTCTCCTTTGTCTCATGTAATAGTTTTTGTTTTACAGTATGTTTTGTCTGGAATAAGTCTTACTATTTCAGCTTTTTTTAAAATTTTGTTTTCATTTTTATGAAACATCATTTTCTATCCCTTTACATCAATCTGTGTGTGTCTTTTGATTTGAAGTGAGTCTCTCATAGGCATTATATGTAAGGGATTTCTTTTCTTATCCATACAGCCACCCTAAGTTTTGATCGGAGTACTTAATTAACTTACACTTAAAGTAATTGTTGATAGATATGTAGTTATTGCCATTTTATAATTTTAATATAAATAATGTGTGTGTGTGTGTGTGTGTGTGTGTGTGTAAAACTTGTTTTGTTTTAAACAAGTTCCTCTAAAATTTCTCGTAATATGGGTTTATTGGTAATGGACTCCTTTAGCATTTTCTTATCTGCCCTTTGATTCTTGTTTGTTTTTTTGTCTTTAATGTGGGTAGTTCTCTGGCTGGGAATCGAACCCAGGCTACAGCATTGACAGCACCAAAGCCTTAGTCACCACACCACCACGGAACTCCCTTGCCCTTTGATTCTAAAGGAGAGCTTTGTTGAGTAATCTTGGTTGTAGGTCTTCATTGTTCAGAACTGTGAACATTTCATGCCACTTCTGGCCTGCAATATTTCTGTTTAGAAACCAGCTTACAATTTTATAGGTACCTCCCTTGTGAGTAATTAACTGCTTTTCTCTTTCTGCTTTTAAGAGTCTTTCTGTGTCATCATACTTTTGCATTTTAATTATGATGTGTCTTGGTTTGGGATTCTTTGGTTTCATCTTGTTTGAGACTCTCTGTGCTTAGTAGATTTGAATCTCTATATTCTTTACCAGGTTACCTCACCATTTTTTCAAAAAAGTTTTCAATGCTTCTCTGTCTCTCTTCCTTTTGTTACCTATGATGTGAATGTTGTTACACTTGATATGGTCCCAGAGGTCACTTCAAATATTCTCATTTAAATTTTTTTAATCTTTTTGCTTTTCTGATTGGTTGTTTTTGCTACTTTATCTTCTAAATTGATTATTTGATCCTCTGCTTTATTTAATCTACAGTTGATTTCCCCTAATGTATTTTTTTGAGTTATTATATTCTTTATTTCTGACTGATTCATTTTTATAATTTCTATCTTTATTTTTGTATTTCTTATCTTTTTGTTGAAGTTCTTCCTGAGATAAGAGCACCTTTATAATCAGTGTTTTTAACTCTGCATCTGGTGGATTACTTGTCTCCATTTTGCTTAGTTTTTTTTTTCCCTTGGGCTTTGTTCTATTCTTTCAGTGGGACATGTTTCTTTTTCTCCCCAGTTATAGCTGCTGTCCTGTGTGATGTTTATATGAATTATTGAATTCTATGTCCTGGTCTTAGTAGAGTGGACTTACATAATAGGTGTCTTTTGAGGCCCAGTGATGCAGTCTCCTTGGTCATCTGAGCCAAGTGCTCCATGTGTATCCCTGCATACAGTTGTATGTGGGCAATCAAGTTAGGTTTAAAGAATCAGATAATCCAAGAGAAGTGTTTACTTATAAATATTATACTTTTAAAATCATATTTAAAATTTTGTGCTATATTGAAATATAAAGATTATAGAAAATCTATGTAGTATTTATGCATAAGTAGTAAATTAACAAAAATATCAAATTTAAATAAAATATGAGGTTTTGTTTTATTGTATAACTTTATAAAATTTTAGAGTGGTAAGATGAGTAAAATTATAAATCTGAAACTAATAATATCGAGTATACACTGTGTGTTTACATAATTTATTACATAAGTATAAATGTCTAATTATCTAAATTGCATAGCATTGTATTCTAAGCATATACATCATTTAACTCATACAAATCAGGATTATAAACATTTAAAACTGGCAGGAAAATTAATAATCATCTCTTCTACTTTTTTACTTTTAAGGGCAGATTGAAGAAACCAGGATTTCAATGATGGTCAGAAAATACATGTTGGAGAGTAGTGAGGTCTAAATCAAGCCCTTGTATCTATCACAATGGCCTTGGCTGTTTTACAGCCAACATTATCTGAAATCACAACTCTAGTACCCTTTTCAGAGGCAGTGTTTTGTTTGTCTGTCTGTTTTTGAGCTTTGTTTTTATTTTTCTACATTCTCATTGCTTATGAGCAGTAATTTTATAACTCATAAAGAATACATTATTTAAAAAATTTATTAAGCCAGAATCAAAAGTGTCATGTCAGAATAACTTTAATTTCCAAACTGTGTAGGGTCTGAGTTAATAGATTATTACTGAATATCACAGGAAACAAAACAGCTCCCAGTTCAGCCAACCCATTTCTACACACTTCATGCATTTTTTTGTGATTAAATGAAACATTATGAATTCCCCAAATAACCTCAATATGGTTTTATGATAAAGAGTGCAATTATGTTTAAATATTTATCCTACACATTGTAACAGTAATGATATTGGCAATACTTAATATTCTATTATACTTTCCCTGTTGATATTCTGAATAGAACAGATGTTCATATATTATAAACTGTTTATTAAAATACACATGTGCAAGTATCCACTTTTCTGTGTGTAAAAAAGCAACATAGAATTTTTTATAATATGAGAATTGCAAGTTATGTGGTGATTGTAGCTTTTACTACTTAGAGACAAAATTTTATAAGCTTACCAATGCAATGAAAGAGAACTAAAATTATAAAATTAAGAAATTTCAAAATAATTTAATTTTAAAGAAATTTAATCAAATAAGTTATAATCACTTGTATGCACATATTATAATGAGCACAGGATGCCTTTTGGGTACACACTTTTTATAATAAAATTGCATAAGATCATGCTACTTCAACCTTCAGGTTACATTTTAATTTAGCATAAAACCAGAAAGATCAAATTTGAAAAACACTTTTAGGATTTTTCAAGTATGTAAAAATAGCTTTTAATGCCTTGAGAATAATTATCCCTTGAAATATCTATATTTATTTTAATTTTGTATTGTTTTATGTTTCAGCATATAGCATTTCAACATTTAATGTTGAAGATTTCTGTGAATTTGCTATATAAACTTCGCTCAATTTGCTCTATATCAGCATTATATTATATAGTATAGTTTTGACAACATTTAATAATCAGTAAGAGAGGGGACCCAAAACCCCCCAGAATTTATTTATAAAATATTGTGTATTTATTTTTACATGTTTAAATTTCAGTCACCTTCAAAATACTCTTTGTTTGATGCAATAGGGATGCTTTTTCCACTGCTCAAAATTTTTTTTTGAACTTGTCAATTTTTATGTCTTTTAATGCTTCTGCCATTTTTTATTTCACCTCTTCCATATGGGTGAATGTTTTCCTTCTATGACTTATTTTTCTTGAGGAAACAGAAAGAAGTTGCTCAGGGTGAGATTGGGTACACAAGAAGGGTGAGGCATGGGGGCCATGCTGTTTTTGATCAAAAACTGCTGAACACTCGATGCAGCGTGGGTAGATTTATTGCCATATCACACATTGTTCATGTAAATTACCCATCATAGGATAACAAACACATTAAAAGAATCTCAAAAAAAAATTTTACCGAAGCTGGGACTATACATTTTGGAAGCCCTTGAACACTATGGCATTGACACAGTGTCTAATCTCTCGCTGCCTGTGGGACACAGTGGAATCCAGTTCAGATGCTGTTAGACTTGTGTGGTAGATCACATTTGTGTTACTCATGAACTGTTTTGGAATTTGCTTTGGACTAGGAACAACTATTCAAACAAAAAGTCTTCTTTATTTGTACTTTATTAATATAGAATATTCCTGAAAGTCCTGCTGAAGAAGAGCAGTATATACCTATAGAACTGTGCTATCCAACATGGTACCACTTACCAGGTGAGGCTCTAGAGCAAGCTTGTCCAACTCATGGCCTGTAGGCTGCATGTGGTCCGGGATGGCTTTGAACGTGGCCCAACACAAATTCTTATTCTTAAAACATTATGAAAATTATGCACAGACCTTTTTTAGATCATCAGCTATCATTACTGTTAGTATATTTTATGTTTGGCCCAAGACAATTCTTCTCATTCCAATGTGGTTCAGGGAAGCCAAAAGGTTTGATACCCCTGCTCTAGAGCATCTTAAGTATGGCTAATCCAAATTGAGATGTGCCACTAAGTGCAACTAAGAACCATTCTGAAGACTTCGCATAAAAAAATATACATCTCATTAGCAATTGCATATTAAATTCATGTTGAAATAATTATTCTGATAATTTTGTTGAATAAAATATGTATTCAATTAGTTTAGTCTGTTTCACTCTACTGTTTCATGTGGCTATTAGAGGAGAGAATATGTGTTGCATTTTGTTTCTATTGAATGGTGATCCCTAAGTGTATCTTGAGTAGACATGTGCATAATGACATCTAAACTTTATGGTGAACAATAGATTAAAAATTATTCCAATTCATATTAATATTTGACTCTTTGAGCCTTCTTTTTTATCACACAGTTATCAGAATGCAGAATGCAGCTGTTTAATTACATCAACATTTGCTTTGGGTTGGTTAATATACAAGTTGAGTGGGTGGAAAAATTACTTTTAATTTTGTAAAATATTCTAGCTATAGCCCATAGCTCCTTATAACAATTCACTTATCAAATGGCTGCAGAAGATGTAGAAAGTAAAAGTATATAAAACAGATTTTTCAGACACCATATAATATTTAATAATTGAAAATTATACTTTTAGTTTATAAATAAAAAATAAAAGTAGAAAAAGAAAGAAATAAAAAGGTGGTAAGCATTCATAGAACCATGATCATAATAACTGTACTTCATTAATCTAGTTATACAGCAGTCATATAAAAAATGCAGACTTCTATTTATTGCTGTGTGGAAGTTGTGAAAATTGTCCAATATAGCATGTATATACCCAGAAAGCTATTTCATACCTTAGTCTCAGGAAAAGTGGAGTTTTTGTTATCTTATAAGCCCTAAACATTTGAAAATTGGCCATTTTTCCTTCCTTTACATTGCTGGGGTGTTGGTAGCCATTTTTATGGCCTATCTCGAGCAGTTCTCTGAGAAAACGCCCTGACTATAATTTTAATGTCATGGTAGATTAAACAAATTGTTTAATTGTGTTTCTCTAAATCCACATTCTAGGTTAAAAAGTATTTAAAAAAATATTAAAAGTAATCTAAAATATTTGCCAAACCTGTAGTGGCTCTTCCATGGACAAGACACACTCAATGAGCTCTGTCTTATAACTCAGGTACTACCAAGTCAACCCACATGAGAGATGAATTATTAGGTCTGGGCAGCAGAAAGCTATGGGACCAATAGCTCTTGTGTGTTTAGGAGTACAGATAATATCTTACCTAATCACTCAAGCTAAAACATTTTTAAAATGTAGGTAAAAATTTGGTTTATATTCAAATATAAAACATGAGAAAGAACTCCCTCTGAGAAAAAAATCACCATAAGAAGGTCTCATCTGCTGCACTATTTAGGAGCTATGTAACCTAAGGGCCACCCTATTAACTGCTTTGTGCATCTCTCTCCTCATTAATAAAAATAGATAATAATTCCTACCTTTCAAGATTCTTGTAATTAAATTTTGGATAATCAATATATCATATTTATATTAATAAATAGCTAAATGTTGACATGTTTACATGGCATAAAAGAATATTGAGCTCCAGGGAAGGCTTATCACAGAGTAGGAGAGCTTGACTTACCCAAGATAACCTCCATTGCCTTTTCATTTTGAATCTTTCTATTAAAGCAAACCTCGAGTGTTTCTGTAGCCTCTATAATCTCTTGTTCTCCAGCCTCTGAATTGTATGAAAGATAACAGAACTTCTGGAAAAGATGTATAATATGCAAAATATAAATTTGTCTGTTTAATATCTACAATTTTAAAATTTATTCCCTCAAATCTACAATGTTAATCATTAAAGTCTTGGAAGCCTATTCTACTTGAGATTGCAATTTTGTTTATGCTTTACAGTTGGAAAATAATGTTTCTTAATTAAATGTAAAAAAAAGAAGCTGAATTTTCTTTGCTCTGGAAGAAAGAGTGGGACCAGTAGCACCAAGCACCTACTACAGATTGTTTTATGCTGGGTCTTAATATTTTAGTAAATTGCTCCTGCTGCTAGGCATATATTCAGTGATGACAACCCATAGTCCTATAAATGGTGGGTGGAAATGATAAGGTATTAACTGACTCAGAGAACAACTTCTCAACCAAAAGGAAAACAAGCCAGGGAAATTTTAAAGAAGCAAAACGATGTCAACCAATTAACTGGGTAGGAACATAGTTCTACATTTTCACGTACCTCACTAAGCAGCCATGCTGGCAACAGCCCTGTGATGTTATGAAAGTGAGAGCAAGGAGAATGAATGGTCTAGTAGGAAAAGACATAGAGTAATTCACAGGCTAACTCTTGAAAGTATATTTCTAATGGCCTTTTTTTCTAGATGGTGAACGTAAATGTTTAAAATAACAATATAGGAGAAATTTGTTAGTTGTGATAGTTGTGCTGGTGAATATTAGAATCTTATCAAAGCTAAAGAGGTCTAGGACTGGTTAATATGTTCCCTTAAGATAAACATTTTTTAAATTAAACCAAATTTTCAAAAATTGCATGAAGCAGATTCATTACTAGAGATAAAATATTGGAAAAAAGAATTCATGGGCCTCACAGAACTTATAGACCCCAAGGTAAACTCTCCTTTTTGTAAAGAATAATAAAACAAACAAACAAACAAAAAACCTCAAAAAAAGAAAAGAATGAAAAGAAAGTTCAACAACTTTTGCAAATACAACCAACAAAGACAATTAAAATGTTACAAATAGGAGGGATATAAATGTTTTCTTAAATTATAAAAAAAGAGGACATTTACACCATCATTTTTGAAAATCTTATTACAAAAATTGACTTTCTGAAAAATAAACTAAATGGTTTGCAAATCATTTTTTCTCCAAGAAATATAAAATTTGCTCAGGCTGATGAAATAAAATGCAATAAAAGTTGTGTACTTCTACACACACACACACACACACACACACACACAAGCTTATACATGCAAACCAGACTGCCAATATGTTTAACATGGCAGATTCAACTATGATGTCAAGTAAAGACAACACATGTGTTATACAATGTGTTTCATAGCTTAGAAATAGATGCACACTTAACTAAATAATTTATAAGGCTACTCTAACACTTATCCCAATGTGCAAAATAGAAATATAAGACAACTCTGTGCCATTAGCATTATGAATAGAGAAGTGAAGTAAAACCTTGGCAAACTGAAATCAGAGCATATTAAAAAATGTCTTTGGAAAACCAGGTCTAGTCTTTCCAGAGTTAGAGGAATGTTTAAATTAGAGAATAAATTAATGGAAAACACTATATTAATAAATTATAGGGAAATATTATCATCTCGATATAACAAAATTAGTAGTTAAAACATACATGACTGTAATAAATAATTCTAAACTAAGTGCCATAACTCAATACTTCTAGCAAGTAATAAATAAAAGGAAACTTTCTTAAGGATGTTCTCTCACGTGGGACATTCTTGGTGATTGAATATTGAAAGCACTCTTAAAGAAAGGCGATAATGTTTACTGATAATTCCATGATTGAACCTCTATTTGGAGGTCCTAAATAGAATATTAACAGAAGTTTAAAATGTGAGACATACATATTAAAAATGAAAAGTAATAATTTTCATATTTTCAGATGTTATAATTTTCTGGTACAAAATGTAAGAAATTCAATGAAAAGAGTATTAGAATGACAAAGATAGTTAATAAGTTTAAATGTAAACATCTTCAAAATATCAAAATCAAAGATTTTCATTATTTTGGTACCAAAATGACACTAAAACTGACACTCAAATTATGTTGTTTTTGTCTTGACCGTCATACTTGACATGCTGCTTCACAACTGCTTAGATGGTCAATCCAAGCTGAGCCATCATGGAGACGTTTTGTATTTCAGGTACAATTTTTTTTGGCATGTGTTATCTCAGACATTTAACAGTTAACACTCGATGGCTACATAGGTATATTTTTGTATTTTCTGTTACTTCCTCTCCAGGAACTTTTCCATGATTGATCCTCTGTTTTGTTTTGTTTTTTCTTTTCCTTAAATCAATCTTAATACATACAAAAAGTATTAGGAGATGTTAACACTGAAGGAATGTAGAAATGAAGTAAACTTTATTAAAGCCATTCATTGTTCATGGTTTTAGGTCCACTCCCTTTCAGAGTTTGCCATGCTCTTCTGTCAGATGTCTGCACAGGTACTTCCCCAGTAGAAATGAAGAACTTAAAGTGTTCTACAAAAATCTGACACATCAAGATACATTAAAGGATACAATAGGAAAAAAAGATTTTACCTTGAATGTAAATATAATTTTTATTGAGAGAGAGAAAGAGATATTTGCGAGTTAAGCTATAAAACAACTAAGCACATTTTCAAATAGAAGACTATTTAAATTGAACTCTCATATTTCAGTTTAGTTCCTATAAATCATTTGTTTTATTTACTAGTACCATCTTGATGTACAATCTTTTCACAGAAAAACCATAAACTCATAAATGCTTTATTTTTAAACTCACGTTAAGCATGTGTTTTATTTCTTCATTATACTCTATTTGACTCACAACTTTTTCCAGAAAAACAGAAAATGTCAGTCAAATATATTGCTGTAATACTGACACACACTGTGTTTTTTCATTTAGATATCTGTGTTTTAAAATAATTGTGCTGGTTTCGGGAGCATCCATTACATCCATTACAACCTTCTGCCCATTATACCCTTGAGAGAAGAATTGTCAGAGGGCACATTCAACTGACTTAATTAACGAATATTTTTTCCTCAGGTTTTTGCCCTCTGCTCCTTGACCTAAATTATTAATATGTAATTCAGGATCTCCAAAACAGTAAGTATTCTTTTAACTTGAGTTTTCCATAAGAGTCTACATCTCCTATTCTAATTCCAGTTATATGAGTAACTCATGTATTTAATCTATAAAAGCCCTTCAGTTACATGCACTGTAATAATCCAGTAAACTTAGATGTTCTTACCTACAGGGAATAAAAATACACATTAAAATATGAGAATAAATAATCTTAAAAATCAACTGAACATTTAAATTGTGGTGTGTGTGTGTGTGTGTGTGCGTGCACACGCGTGTGTGAAAGAAAGATAGAGAAACAGAGAGAGAGAGAGACTGAGAGAGAACCTCGTGTACGATTACCAGGAAATGATCTGGACTTCTCAAGGTCATGATTTGCACAAAGCACTTGTACTGCTATAAAAAGCAATGCATCACCTAATTCTATTGAATTTGAGTGTTTGCCATTGTATTCCAATTTCACAGTGACTTTTCAAAATAAAACAACAAAAAAATCTAAATGAAAATTTATGAAACATTAAAGTGATCATAATCGACCTTCATCTACTACCTGAGATTATTACAGAGATTTTCTGATTACAAAACACAGTTCTACTAGTTTCTCTTGGTTTAAAATACATTTAAGTTAGCTAAGGATCAGTTCACTAGCATGTTGCTTAGTATATTATCAACTTGTCATCTTCCTTGTCTTCTTTAATACATCCTCTCACTTTGCTTGGAGACGTATCTTTTTTTTATTAATAAAAAACACTTTATGGATGAAAAATAAGTGGATATATACCAACAAATTATCTTGTGGTCTTAAAATACTAATATTTAATTAGAATCAAACTATGGTATACCCTACTGTGAGATAGAGAGAAATTTTGTTTTTATAGTTTTCATTAATTTTTACCCTCCTGATGGTCCTGATGTTTTACTTTTCCTGCTTTAATCATGCTCCTTCAAGTTAGAGAGTTCTCTTTAACCATTAGCTGAGAGTAGGTTTGCGGGCTACTCTGAGAGTGTCCAGGTTAACTCCTTTATGCCTGAGGGTTATTTTTATGGAATACAAAGTTCTGGGTTGTCAGTTCTTTTTTGTTTGTTTGTTTCCCCAGCATTTGAAAAATACTATGACACTTCCTTTTGGCCTCCATGATTTCTGATGAAAAACCTATTGTTATTTAAACAAGTTTTTCTCTATAGGTAAGATATCGTTCCATTCTCACTACTTTGAAGGTTTTTTGTTTTCTTTTTTTTTTCTTTGCCTTTAGTTTCAGAAGCTTGGATATGATGTTTCTTAGTGTAGATTTCTTTGGGTTTCTGGTAATGAAAGTTCACACAGTTTCTTGAATCTGTAGGTTTACGTCGTTTGCTAAATTTGGAAAGTTTTCAGCCTATTTATTTGAGTACTTTTAAAATCTTAGCCACTTTCTCTTCCCCTTCAGGGATTCTAATGTTAGATCAATGACATCAATGTTAGATCATTTGTTACAGTAATATAGATCCCTAAGGCTCTGTTCCCTTTGTTTTTCTTTTCAATCTATTTTTTCTCTATTGTTCAAATTGGATAAAGGCTGTATTTCTATCTTCAGATTCAATGAATCTTATCTCTATCTCCTCCATTCTGCTGTAGAGTCTATCCATTGATCATTTTACTTTGATTACTGCATTTTTGCTTCTAATATTTCCATTGGGTCTTTTTTATATTTTCTCTTCCTTTGCTGAGGTGATATTTTTTCATTTGTTTCAAAAGCATTTGAAATTGCTTATTGAAACATTTTTTATAATGAGTGCTTTAAAGTCTTTGTCAGATAATTCTAACATTTCTGTCCTATCAGTGTTGGCATTTGTTGTCTTTTCTTATTCTGTTTGTGGTTTCCCTAGTTCTTGGTAAGATGGATAATTTTCTATTGGAAGAGGAACAGTTTAGTTAGTATATTATGAGTCACTTGATCTTACTTAAGCCTTTTATATAAGTAGTTTTCTCTGTGACCTGTTCCTGCAGAAGAATCTAAGATCCTGCCTTGTTTCTACTAGATAAGGGTAAATTTTAGAATTCTATGTTCTTCACTTGGCCTCAGGCAAGTGCTCAACAGGGTTTCAAGTTCGAGCGGAGTCCTGATACCCCTTCCCTTCATTGTTACTGCTCCACATAGGGCCTCCACTGACATCACTTTTTAAGGGAAAAAGGTAGAATCTATTTTCCCAGGAAATATAAAATTCTTGACTTCTCCTTAGGCTTTTCATGACATTACGTAGGAAGAGAGGTGTGTGTTGGGGGGTGAGTTGCCTTGTTGCTATCACATGGAAACAGAAGGCTGTGCTGCCCAGAAGGGCATCACTGGAAACATTGGTTGCGGGTAGGTGATGATGGGACTTACCCTGAAAGGAAGAAACTCTCAGCACAGCAGTTGCTCTTTTCTGACACCACCCCAGGACACAGGAGAGGGAGTGTTGCACTTCCTGTTGCTATCTTGCACGGAATATTAGTCTAGGCTTCCCACTTGGCCTCTGCTGCCTGGTGGGAGTGGCCATAGCACTTTCTGTTTGCTTGGATTCCATCAATTGTTTACAAGTTTTTAATTTTCCTTTTTCTTTCTTTCTTTTTTTCTTTTTTCTGTACCTATTCCAGCTTCTTTTGCTCCAAGTTTGGGATTTAAGAGGTAAGAAAACAACAACAAAGAAAAATAAATAAATAAATAAAAAACAACACAAAACAGGGAGCTCAGAACCTGGCCATTTCTCCAGTTCTGAGCTCTCTAGTCAGTCAGCCTTCTTTTCTTCACCTTTAAGAATCCGTGTGTGTATGTGTGTGTGTGTAGTGTCGTGTCCTGAGTTTTAGTAGTACTTAGTTAGCAAGAAGGTACAGGATAAGTTCAACCTATGTCTACTGCAACTTCTGGGGAGCAATGGTCTCCTATTTCATTAAAAATATTTGTAAATTGTGTATTAAAGACTTACTTGCTTTTAGTTACTGACAATATTGTCTCTTACTCAATGTTGTGATTTTTCATTCTCTCAATGGTATCTTCCGATAATAACCCCTCTTAATTTTAATATTGTACAATTTAGTAATATTTTGGTGAATGAGTACATTTTAGATCTGTTGAAGAAACCTTTTGTTTGCCTAACTCATAAAGATATGTTTTTATAATATGTTACTCTGTAGGAAGTTTAGTTTTGAAATTTTTGCATTAATATCACCAATTAGAATTTTAGAGGATTGTGAGAAATAGAGATCAAGGTTTGTTTTTCTCTATATGAACATTCAAAAGATAGGACTATTTATTTTTAAAAATGCCACTTCTTTATTGCAATGTAATAACAAATTATTCACAAATTCAGTGGCCGTATATGTATGAGTATTTTTAGGAATATCTAAATTTCTATTTTAATTTATTTGTCTAATTGTTTTGCCAGGGAATACTGTGTTAATTAAAATAGCCTTGTAATAATTTTGTTTATAGAAGTGCAAGTCATCTAATCTTACTCAATTGACAAAAATGTTTTGAATATTTTGTTTATCTAGTCAATTTATACACACACACACAAACATCAGCTAACTGTTTTTTATTGGGATGGTAGTAATGGATAAATTAGTTATAGGTTTGATATTGTTACAATGTTTAAACTTCTATGAACAAATTATATTTATTTATGTATGTATCTTAAAATTATGTGAATAATAAATTTTCACTCTGTATTGAGGGCTTTCACACCTCTTTTAGATCTATTCCTTGGTATTTAACAATCGTAAGTGTTACTGTAAATTCTCTTATTTTAAATTTTATTTTTTATTATTTTGTTGTCGGTGTATGTAAAAATAATTGAGTTCTGCATGTGGATTTATATGTTCAGCAACCTTGCTAAATTCACTTATTAATTATGATAGCTTAAGTAAGTATATATTTATTTTCAATCATCTACATACACAAATATTTCATCTGTGAATGAATTAAGTGTCATTTCTTTTGTTGCAGTCCTTATGTCATTATTTAATATTGTTGGCTTATTTTATTAGTTACAGCTTTCAGTAATACGTTGCATAGAAGCTATGATAATAGGCACATATCAGGATTATCATATGATTTTTGTATTATGTTAATATGTTTAATAACTTTGATTATTGAATGCACACAAACATAGTTCTGGAATAAATTCACTTTAGTCATGATATATGATTATATTCAGTAGATCCTGAAATTCATTCAGTAGTATATCGTTTTGGATTTTTGCTTCTTGATCATAAAATACGGTTTTTTAAAATTCTTTTTTAGGTTGTGGGATCAAGATTATTCTTGAATGAATATATACGTTGGACAATATATTAATTACCTGCTTCTGGATAATAGACCACCACAATTATGGCGGCTTGAAATAACCGGGTTTATTATTTCAGTTTCCATGGGTCAAGTGTCAGAGCACAACATAACTGGAATCCCTGCTTAGAATCACATAGGTGTTGGTGGCACTGTGTTCCTTTCTGGGGGCTCCAGAGGAGAATATACTTTTTAGTTTATTCGGGCTGTTGGAAGAAGGGAGCTATGGTCTCCCTTCTCCCACATCTGTCAACCAAGTGTCTGTTACAGTGTCTTAAGACCACTCACTCCCATCCCTTCTCATATGGTCTCTTTATCTTCAAACCAACAAAGTATATTCAGTTATTCTCACATTTCTTTTCATCTCAGCCTTTAACTTTTGCCTTCTTCTGCCTTCCTCTTCTGCCACTAGCCTGACAAAGATACCTGCTTTTAAGGGCACATGTGATGAAATTAGGTTTATTCAAATGTTCTCTCATTTCTTAGATAAATGGTATCACATAACACAAATGGCATGGAATCTGGAGGGAGTTAGGCATTCCTAAAAATTTTTTATACTGTAGATACTATTCTTTTCTTAGTAGAGAGTTTCTGAAAAACTTGTTATAAATTTTGTGTTAATTCTTTCCTTTCACTATGTGGTAGTGGATTTTTTTAAAAGGAATTGTTTATTATTTTATTTAGAATTTAATTTTTTTCAGAAATTCTTGAGAAGTTTTGCTTCTGCTTTTATCAGATTTAATAAGTGGTTTCTCAAGGGAATTTATTTATACAATAAAAATTTCCACTTTTATTGAAAAAAACTTTTGAAAATTTTCTCTCATGTTAATGGTTTCTAGAATCTATAATGATATACCATTTTATTCTTAGTATTATTAATTCATAAATTCTTTCCTTTTTCTTAATCATACCATATGATTTTATTTAGGCTTTTCAAAGGACTTTCTTTTGAGACTGTTGATTTACATTTTGAATGATTTACATTTTTATTTTATTTATTTTTGTTTAATTATTATTTATCTTTTAAATTTATTTTGTTTTCTGTTGTCCTCAGATGAATACTTTGAGTTCATTTTCAGTATTTTTTGTAGCATATACATTCAAGGCTAGAATGTTCCACTGACCTGCTTTTATCTTCATGACATTAACTTTGATATATATTAGTTCAATTTATATTCAGTTAAAAAATTTGCTGATATCCACTTTATTTTATATAATGTACTTTATATTTTAGAATAATTTTACATTTACAGAAAAATTGAGTAGATAGTACAGAGTTCTCATATGACCCAACACCCACCCCCACACACTCACACACATACACACGCAAGAGTTCCCTATTATTAACATCTGAAATTATTATGGTGTGCTTGATAAAATTAATGTACTAATATTGATACCTAATTATTACGCTAATCTTCTTTTTCTGTTCCATGATCTCATTCAGGATACCACATGACACTGAATTATCATGTCTCCTTAGATTTCTCTTGGCTGGGGCCATTCCTCAGGCTTTCCTTGTTTTAGATAACCCTGACAGTTTTGAGGGGCACTAGTCAGGCATATTATAGAATGGCCCTCTCCTGGAATCATTTTAATGTCTTTTTCATAATTAAAGTAGGGTTACATGTTTTTGGAAAGAAGATCACAGAGGTAAAGTGCCATTTCACAATATCATATCAGTAGCATATGCTATCAACAAGATTTATGACTGTTGATATTAACATTGATCACCTGGTTGAAGTTGTGTTTGTTTTTGCACTTTTAAGTAACTCTCTCTGCTATTTTCAGAATCGACTCTTTAGAAAAAAAAAGTATGCATGACTCACAATTAAAAAAAGATAATTATTAAAACAATCATTTATTGAAAAATACTTTGCTTAATTTCAAAATGGTTAGTAATTTTTCTTGTTTCTATATGCTAGCTTAATCTCACAATTGGTAAAGAAACACACTCTGGATTACTTCAGTTTCTTGAAATTTTTGAGCCTTGCCCTATCACTTATTCTATAGGACAATTTTGGTAAAAGTTCTCAACACTCTGAAATAATGTGTATTCTCTCATTGTTTGGTATGACATCCTATATATGTGAATTATTCACATTTGTTAATCATGTTGTTCAACTCTTCTAAATTTTTAGCAATATTTTATCTGCTTCTATATATTACCAAGAATGACATAGTACAAAAAATTATTTCTAGCTTTTCGTGGAAAAATTAATTAACAAAATAGAGTAATCTTGAATTATAATTCAAATATAAAATGAATATTCATGAGTCTGGATGGATATAAATAACTGATTGAATAAATAAATCAGGTGAAAGAGATAAATTTCCCTTGCAGAAGAATCCCAAATAATTTATGTGGATATCTTGCCCTCAAAAAGGTGGCACATAACTAACTGACAAACAAGAAACTGATGAACACTACTGCAGCCACGTGATCAAGGCTGGTGTCCACAGCAGTGTGTCACATACTCTTAACAAGGTTTGATAAGAATGGCACTTCGCTTCTGTGCTCTCCTTGCCAAAGACCACAACCCCAGTCTAATCATAAGAAAAGTTTCAGTAAAATCTCATCTGAGGTGTATTTTATACAATATCTGTAAGGCTGCCCAACACTGTCAAGGTCATTCAAAACAAAGCAATTCTGACCAACTATCCCAGTCAATGAAGCCTTAGAAGATATAGCAACTAAATGTAATGTGGTATCATTGATGGGGTTATGGAGCAGAAAAAACAAGATAGGCCAGTGCTAAGAAAATCTGAATACAATATGAGCTTTGCTTAATATGTAATAATGTATTAGTATTGGTTCATTAATTCTGACCAATGCAGGTAACCCCCATATAACACGGTGGTTAGTTTCCTTAAAATGCCGTGTTATGTGAATCCATGTTATACAAAACAAAGAACGAGTACAAAAAAGGGGTTTAGTTACTAAAATTAAAAATACATACTCTTATATTTTTATAATTAAGAGAAATATATTTATTAAAGCAATTTTCACCAAAAGCATAACATATTAATATGTAGTAGATAACTTTTGCTCTTAAAAGCTTTTAGTAGGTTCTGTGTTATTCAGGGGTTTTCCTAATTTCAAATGGGATGTCTTTTGCTCTTAAAAGGCCTTACTACATTCCATGTTGTTTGGGTATTTTCCTAATTTCGATTGAGATATATTTTGCTCCTAAAAATGCTTATTGCACTTCATGTTGTTTGGAGATTTTGCTAATTTTCAAACCGTGTTAGAGCAAAGCCGTGATACAGATGTGCCGTGTTATATGAGGGTTACCTGCATAAGTTGATAACAGGAGAATCAAGGAATGGGGTATTTGAAAACTTTCCATACTATCTGCAGAGTTTTTATGTGTATCTGAAACTGTTAAAAATTAGTTTATTTTCGGGAGTTCCCTGGTGGTGTAGTGGGTAAGGCTTTGGGGCTGTCAACACTGCGGCCTGGGTTCGATTCCCAGCCAGGGAGCTACCCACATATAAAAAAAAAAAGTTTATTTTCATAAATGATGTTATTCTATCAGAAGCAAAAATCACGGCACACGACTTTTGCCTTCTTCTTGTTTCTTCTTCATGTATTAAATGCAAATTTAGAAGTCTAACAGCTATCTTATAATCATGAGCTGGTAATCAAGAAACACACATTGAGGGTGTGACAGAGAGACCATTAAAATAGAGCTGAAATTAAAGTGCGACTGTCAACCCCGGGACTTTCTATTACTTAAAAAGAATAAACTGTTCAATTATTTAAGCTACTGAGTGTTAGCTTTTCTGTTATATACAACCAACTTGACTCCTAATTACAGATTGCCAGTAATTATTTGTTGAATGTGTTAATAAAAAATACCTTTAAAACTATTGGGAAAAAAAACATTTGACATTATGAAGATCACCTAAAAGTGTAGAATTATTTTTCTGAACAATTGTGGACTGGTTCTGAAAATAAAAAGCAAATAATGAATAATATCTCTATTATCAAGAAAATGTGAGGTATATTTTTATAAGTATGGGCCATTAATGCTAAACAGACTTGAATTATAAGTTTTACCTTTCAATTCAGTAGCTCTGTGTCTATAGATAGGGTAATTAATCTCTTCAAGTCTTAGTTGTTTTATAAGTTGTCAAATCAGGGCACTCACTCATTTATGAAAGTTTTTATAGAATAAAAAAATTAAATAACATATGTAAAGCAATTACTATATGCCTGGCTAATTAAGAGCACCATAAAACAAAAGACTATTCTGTTGTTGTTGTAAATATTCTAGTAAAACTTCTTAACAAATATCAGGCATTTATCAATAGTATCGCATAAAGGTTCTAAAAGGTGAGTGGAATGTTACCTTTTGAGTGATAGTGACAATTTTTAAAACCAAGTTCAATGTATCTGTTTTCTTGCTAGTAACATTTTTGCTAGCTATAAATTATAACTAATCTACAAAAGACATTTCTATAATAGATGTTTTTATCCTCATTTTTTAAATGGAGAATTTCAGAGAGGCATAGTACCTTTGCAAAGATCTACAGTTAGCAAAATGGCAAGTATGAGATTAAAATGCAAGGTTCTATTTTCAAGGCAAGATTTTTATTTTTTTTCTGTATTACATTTACATTAACCCAGTTAGAGAAACTATTAAGGTTAAAAAAAGAAGTTCTAACTTAGAAACTAAATTGTTAGGTTTCTCGCAGCTGACAGTAACTTCTATTTTATTAACATTACTGATTCTGAAGCACTTTCACATATATTCTTGACCTCCCTAAAATTCAAAAATACTGTTAGATAGAGTAACATTACATTTTACAATTCCAAATAAGAAACAATTTAGGAAATATGAGTGACTTCTTCAAGGTCATAGAGCCAGTAAGTGGCAGAGCTAGGACTTATGACTGGGCATCTTACTTTCATATTTCTATCTCTCCACTTTCCCATGCACTCTATACCTTAACTGATGCAGGCATTTGAATTGTGAAATGTTCTTCCAAATCTTAACACATTTCCTTTGCCCAGAGGTTTTTCTTTTAACATCTCTGTAATATTAATGCATTTAAAACAAATTACTAATTGTGTTAAGAAGGTTTTTATTCCAGCTTTAGACTAAGCCATATTTCCCCACTGTCACTCTGGGAAATATCGGGACATGTAACACACAATTTGCAATTAATTAAATATTTAGAGGAATGGAGTGTCTTTGGGGAAAGTGGTGGTTGGGAATGTGAGGTGTACTTGGGGAGTCTGGTATAGAACACACTAAGTGGAAGATGCAGACATGTGGGCCTGTGTCTGTCTCCTTGTTTTACCTAACTTGTAGGGAAGCAGTTGGGGGAATGGGGTCTTCATAAGCTACCAAAGCACAGTAGCAGGAGTTCCATAAAAGGAGTTTTAGAGCTTCAGATATGTTGGTTGCCTTTGTGGATTACCCAGCTTCAGGCAGGGCTAGGTTGTGAAAGAAATATTTCACTCCTTGGAGAAGAGATAAAAAGTTATAGAAGGCAGGGAGTCAGAAAAATGAGGAAGAATGGAAGGGAGGAAGCACATTATGTTAGAAAAGAGCAAATAAAAGGAATGAAGAATACAAGCTTTTTAATAAGCACTTACTAAGTGTGAAACTCCATACTTGATACTTCTCTATGCATTAACTTTTAAAAAATGTTTTCGTTTAAGTCTGTGGAGTAAGAAAAGGCAGGGGTTGGTTGAAAAGAAACTGGAAGGAACCAAAATAGTAGAGGAAGAAATTAATTTGATTGTGCACTCTATTTAAAAATATTCTTGGGGGGAAGCTAAATATAAGGTGATGGAAGGAGAAGTCACATTAGGTGGTGAACTTATTATACAACAAGTTGACAATGCACTGTAGAATTATATGCCTGAAACCTATGTAATCCTTGCTAACAGATGTCACCCCAATAAGTCTAACAATAAAAATGAATTAAAAAAAAATATATATTCTTACTAAAGATAGGATTGCCTTTTTGTTTGTTTGTTTTGTTTAGTTTTAGGAAAAACAATTGATATTTTTCCTCATTCTCTGAGACTTCAAGAGAAATCCAGGAGCCAGAGTCTACTATCTTGTATCTGCTGCCTTCTTCATACATGTTAGACTCTCGCAGCAGTTCTCAACCTGTAGGTCGCGACCCCTTTGGGATAGAACGACCCTTTCACAGGGGTCACCTAAGACCATTGGAAAACACATATCAGATATTTACATTACGATCATTACGATTCATAGCAGTAGCAACATTACAGTTATGAAGTAGCAACAAAAATAATGTTATGGGGGTCACCAAAACATGAGGAACTGTGTTAAAGGGTTTCGGCATTAGGAAGGTTGGGAACCACTGTGTTAGAGCCTCTGCTTGTGTTCTGAATACAGATTCAGAAATCTCACTTTCTAGAGGACTCCTAGCTGTCATCATCTCTGTTCTTTCTGCATTTTATGCCTTACAGGAACACTTCCAAACATTGCTCCAGGGAATACTTGCTTCTAGAAGGTAAGAGAGATCCTGAACCAAGTGAAATAGTTTACTTTTCCAAGACTAACACTTTACTCATCAAGATACCTGTCCGACAATTGTCTCAGGGTATGCATCCATCCAAGCTTTCATTCCCAACAGCCTATTGCACTGCCTTAGATAACCCAGTCTAGATCCCAAAACCCCGCAAGTATCCTTCTCTGACTCTTGAAAAACTATGAAGACTGCGAAATAGTATTTTTTCTTAATGACGCAAGTCTGATACACTTAACTTTTCCATTCTAAAAGATTTTCTGATCTCTTGGAGAAATAACAGTCTAAAATCCTAGTTAAAAAAAAATTCCATTGCTTCTCATCATTCTCCAGATGCCTATTTTCTGAACTTACTTTCACAAAATTAGCTGAAGTTGCTCCACTCCATGCAGCCCCGCTCTTGTAAAGAGTACAAATTGTATTCATGATACAAGTACAAAGAATATGCTTCTTTCCCCACTGTTTGGCCTTACAGAAAGGGACTTAAGAGTGTGCTATCCGTTTTACGTGTCATCTTTAAGCTGCTGTGCCACCACGTTCTCTGGCATCCCCCTCTATGTCAATGCTCTATTTGCCCTACCTTTTCTTTTGCTGCCTGCCTCTGAACGTTGGCTTTTCTCAGGCTAAATATGAGTCCCTCGGGTTGTGGTATTGGGTCTTTCTATCTCTATTTTTTCTAAGTGATCTTCTTTAATCTCAGAATTAGAAATATCATTTTAGTGATGGTTCCCAAAGATATATCTTCCTCCTAGACTTATTTGAAATCTAGATTAAATAGTTAGCTTCAATTATTTATGAATTATGTATTTGCATGGACATCTACTCATTAGACTTTATTTCTAACTCTAAAATGTGTTTTGTTGTCATTTATGGACACATGCAGAACAGTACAAATTTTTATTTTTATCCTACACATACACATTCTAAGCTAAGGTCAAACAAGGCAATGCCTTGTCATCTTGTTTCAGCTCTTTTACTGTAAACAAGTGTTTTTTGCTTGCTTATTTGTTTATTTGTTTTTCTTGCAATTTATTTAGTACCATGTTTTACACATTTAAAAAAAAATTGTTTGGGATTTCCCTCTTTAAAATGACTTCCAAGAATGGTTCTGAAATGTTTTCTAATATTCTTAAGTAAAAGAATGCTATGATGTGCTTTCAAGCAGAAATATACATAAAAAGGGGTTACATATTGATTGGTTAATAAAAATATGACCAGAGGCTAGTAGGAACATAACTACGTATTTCCTCTAGAGGGAATGGTTCAGTATTCACAAATTTAGTGTTTGTGGCATGGTGACATAACATATCGGCATGTATAAAAAGTCAACTGTATCTTTTTCATTTGGATGACTCATAGCCTTTTCAGATTTTATTTTGTAAAACACTGACCTCTTTCTTGTCATCCATCATTCTACATATCAGTAACTAGTACTATCATCCTCTTAGTTACCTAGGCCAAAGCTTGGAACTTCAAAAAATTTTTCAGTGTTTTTTGCTTCCCACATGCAATCTGGTATCTAATTTTGTTGATTCTATCTCCAAATATTATACAAAATATATTTATTTCTAACCAACATCATGACTACTGCTTCTACACCAAGCCATCATACTCTCTTCTGTGGTACAATGCAATATATTAATAATTCTAAGAGGATTAGATTCTGAAGTTTGTAAAGCAAATCACTTGACTCTTCTACCTGAATTCTTTCAACATGTTCCCACTACTTTGAAGAAATTTTAAAATCTTTGACATAATTTATATGTCTGACATCATTACTTACCTATTTAATTATACTCTATGACACTTTCTTCCTTATCTTTTACACTCTAACCACAGTTGCATTAAGTTTATGACACCTCTTCTGGAAATTTCTCACTGAGCTCACGTGAAGGGTTGGTACTTTTTTCCTTGTGCTGACGTCAAACCCTATTGATACTTCCAGCACTACTCTTGCCGTACTGCATTAGAATTATCTGGTCTATACCTATTTCTCCTATTAGACTGCAAACCCCTATGGCCAAGAGCTGAATATCCTCTATGAATACTCAATACCTACCGTAGAGTCTGACATATAATTGATTCTCATTGAATTTCTATTGAGGGATTCTTCTAAAATGCTACACAAGTAGGATAGAGATTTCAGAAGGATATTAAATAACCCATGCTGCAGGGAAAAGGAACCAAAAGGGATCTGTGAATAAAACAAGACCTGATGTGAGATTCATGCCCAAACACTCTGCTTTTTTTGTTGTTTTTCTGAGGAGACTATAATCTTTCTGTTTTACTCATCAATAGCAAGACAGGTATGAAAAAAAGTATGACAGTATCAATACTTCACTCTCTAAGAAAAATATTAGCAGAAGTGAGGTGGGCCTAAAAGAAAGATATTCAGACTCTGCTGACTATTGGCCACATCTTGAGCAATCGCAGATTTGACCATAGATGTTCTTGAGATGGTCACCTATGAAAGTTTGAGGAAGTGACAGATAAAAAGGATTGAAATATAAAATATCTCTTTAAAAATTGATATCCTTTGTATGGTAAGCTCCTATATTTTTAAAATAGCTTCTCAGAATCCTATAAATTGCTTTTCCATACTCAGCTATTTAACCCCTAAATTTACTGTAAAATGATCATGGACATTCTGCCTCAGTGTCATGGCTTACGCAAGGAATACTGTTCACATGCTCAATTAGCCAACATGATGCACTCAGATTTATGCTCAAAAAGCTAAGCACAACATTTTAAAATTAGTCTCATTCCTTGTCAGTAAAGAATATATAAGTGTAAATAAGTGGTATTAATAATATTGCAATGTATATAACCTCTTACATTAAAATAATATATTTTCCCCAAGTTTTGTTAGTGAATAATTATAGGTAACAAAGTTATTTGTGACATAATTCATATTGAATAACCACAAATCAATCTACTTGCACACTGTAGTCAAGAAGCTCTTATGTACACACATATACACACAAGCATTCAGATGAACATACTTTTAGTGCAAAGACATCACATTAAAACATACTCAGAGAATAGGCTATCTCTTAGAATGCAGAAAACAAAGACAGAAATGAGATATGTATAGGCATATAATTTTGTGGTAATTGAAGAAGCTGCCTTTACAAATTACTAGCAAGCATATTTTACATGCCATTTTCCACTTAATCATTAAAAAATATTAGCAGATAAAAGTCAGGATTAAAAGACAAAAAAGAAACAAAATCACACACACACACACACACGCACAAGATCTGATAATTAAGTTTCTGAACATATACTAGAAAAAGTGCTACATGTCTTATTGCTGAATATGGCTATGGTCACCTTCGAAGTACTTCCCTTGGAAAGCTATGCATCAATGCCAGTGCCTACTCTACCCTTCAAAGAAATTTTGGAACTCTTTTTATGAAATGGCCATCAGAGATGTCGTCATATTATCCTTCATCTCCTAAATGTCATTAAAATGTCTTTTTTTCAATATTTTCTTTTTCTTTGGGTAAAAAAAAGTCATTGGTTGCCAGATCAGGTGAGTAGGAAGGGTGTTCCAATACAGTTATTTGTGTACTGGCTAAAACCTTCCTCACAAAAAATACCCTGTGAGCTGATGCATTGTCATAATGCAAGAGCCATGAATTGTTGTTGGGAAAAATTTCAGGTCATTTTCACCTAACTTTTTCAAGCAGACATTTCATCACTTCTAAATAGTAAACTTGGTTGATTGTCCAGTTGGTACAAATTCAGAATGAATAATTCCTCTTTTACCAAAGAAGGTTAGCAACACCATTTTGACTCTTGATTTGGACTGATGGAACAGTTTTGGTCATGGAGAATTGCCTGCCTTCCATTATGCACTTTGATGCTTTGTTTCAGGGTCATATTGATACAGCCATGTTTCATCACCAGTGATAACATGGCCCAAAACACTGTCTTGCCTCTCCAAAAGGTCTTGGCAAATGTGAACTCTCCTTTGCTTTGGTTCATCAAAGAGCTTGGGACCATTTTTTGCACACAACTTTCTCATGCCAAGATTTTCAGTTTCCTATTTTTTTTTTTTATCAATGTTTACTTGGTCTGCTGTGCTTCTCACAGCTAACTGATAATTTTCATGTACAATTTGATGAATTGTTGCAATGTTTTGGTCAGTTTTGCTCATTACTGGCTACTCTGACCTCTCTTTATCAGTGACACTTTCTGTCCCCTTAGAAATACTTTTAATCTACTTGTACAGACGTTTTCTTCCTGGCATTATCTCCATAAACTTGGACTAACATGTCTTTGATTTCACTTCCACTCTTGCCAAGTTTAATAAGAAATTTCATGTTTGTTCATTGCTCTAATTCAAACTCTGATGTTCTTGCAATGGGCACACAAACACATGCCACAAAAATAATGAATGCTACTCATTATACTGCCACACATTAACATGATCACAGATATAGTAGTTGTGAGACACAGACATACTCAGTTTATAAAACCTTACTGAGTTTTTTGTACCATGCTGTCAATATAAGTACATGGTCACAAATTTGCAAACTTAATTGTCAAACCATATATACGTATACATACACACACGTATATATGTACTTGCTGTCCAGAAAATATCCAGCTATAAGTGCCTCTTTTTATCATATTATGTGGCTGAATACTTTCTGAACAGCCCGTGTGTGTGTGTGTGTGTGTTTGTATATATTATATGTAAGTACAAATTTCATGTTTTTGAAGAATAAGCATATATTTCTAAGGTAATTCTTTAATAAAGGTATTGCTAGTATAAAATATACAAAATTCAACCTTAATGATTTCAACCCAGAGTTTTTCTTAGGTAATAGACATTTGGAAAACTCTTAGGAAGATCTTTAGTTGCAAGTTTTAATTAAAAACATTATTCATTTATTTAAATATCTATTCCACAAGCTTTTCCTAAGAATTTACTCTGGTCTGACTATATTCTCCAGCAGCCCAATCTACTGAACTCAGAGAGGCATGCCAATCAATGAATTACAGCATGGCTTGATTAGTTGTTTTTAGCAAGCATGAACAGGGGGCTATCAAAGAAACAGTTTTTAAGACCTCTGCTTGTATAAGGCATTCTCAGTAAAATTCAAGATGAGTTTAGTAAAATTTGCTATAAATTTTGTATCCTTGATAGGCTGACCCAACATACCATTTTAAATAGGACATAAAATAATAAGACTATCCTATTTCAAACTGTATGTATGGTCAGCCTAGTTTCACTGGGCTGAATTCAAGGTGTCAGCAGGCTGACCATAAGTACCATTTGAAAGGGGATATTACTATTGTTTTATGTCCCACCTAAAATGATACGTCTGGTCAGTTTAGTCATTTAAGTCCTTGGAAAATCACAACACAATTAGAAGTAACTATTTTTTGCTTCTATACTCAATTTACTGTATTTAACTTGAAGTATATCTTTGGATACCATTTTATCACACTTAATTATCCATTTCGGTAGAGAAAGAGAGAGAGGGGGAGAGGGAGAGAGAGAGAGAAAGAGAGAGAGAGAGAGAGAGAGAGAGAGAGAGAGAGAAAGTAGTGAGATATCAATTTTAATATGAAAACATAAAAGTAGAGGATGCCTTGTAACAGAAGTAGTGGAACAATTCTCTGTTCTACCACTTAGATTTCACCTTCCTTGAGGGTTGCAGTCCATTCCTAACCTCTTTAAAGTCACTTCTCAACACCAAGCACCCAGGACCTAGCAGTCTTTACAACTTGATGCACTACATGTAACACATATATCTTTGAGTTGATTACTAGATTTTACACCATGACTCTGCATTCTTTTATACATATATATGTGTGTGTGTGTGTCTGTGTGTGTGTGTATTCACTCATTTATCAATTTTTTTATTAATTTGCAGTTCAACTGTTTAGACATTAGACTGAGAAACAAAATAATAACAATAGGAACATTTAATCCTTTACCATCACAAAAGCCTTGTTCTTGATTGCCTTTATTATCTCTGTTAGCAAGGAGACTACAAGAAAATTACCACCTGCATGGCCAGCCTGGTGAATCGATATGCTTTGTTATCACTCATTCCCAGATACAGTGCTGCTACTGCCCTGGTTGCCAAGTACTCCAATCTCCTGGGAGAGACCTAGAGAGGTTAATTAGTTTACAGATGGCCATTATTAGGATCAAAAGATAGCAAGAAAAAAATGTCTGCATAAAGCATGAGCAGAGGTAAAGTTCTCAGTTTGAATAAACTGCAGTGTTTTAACTAAAAATTACAGCTTAAAACCTTTTGAAGTTTTTAGATAGAAACACCAAGTGAAAGTATAATTAGAAAGAATAAGAGACACCCAAGAATGTGACAGTCTTATGGCATGAAGAATTAAACCTTTGGCCCCTCAGTTGGCCTTGGTCATATCTCTCAACCACTGTTCTCAAAAGTAAAACAAAACAAAACAAACAAACAAACAAAACAGTTGCACTGAACAGTGTTAGGGCCTCAAAGTCTATTCTCTACATGACTAAAAAGAATCTCAGGAGGTGTTACAATGAAAATGTAGACTTTGGCCACTATACTCATAGCAACAATAGCTATAGCTACCAATTCTTTATTACTTACCACAAACTCAGCATTTAACATTGTGTTTAATCTCCATAGAAACTATAAAAAGAGAAGGTTGATTACCCCATTACGTAGATGACAGAATTCAGATTATAAAGGGAGCGGTCACTTACTCTAGGTCATATCCTCAACAGTTAACAAACCCAAATTCAGATACAAGTTTTAGACTCAGAATTCACCCCTATTCTGCCTTCCATGTCTGAAGTCCATCAGTCTATATTTAATCCTGGTATCTTTCTAATATAGTTTAAGAATGAATAAGCTAGAGTCTGCATGATTGTCTCCATTGAAATCATTAAGCTTCTGTTCTAGAAATTCAAGGCACCAACAGAGAAAGAAAAATAACTGTCTTGAAAGAAAACTAAAACAGTTTACGTTATCTCTTATAAGTAGGCTGACCAGACATGCCATTTTAAATGGGACAGAAAACAAACCGTCTCTTTTTGAATGGTCCGTATGGTCAGCCTAGTCTCACTGGGCTAAATTCTGGATGTCAGTAGGCTGACCATACGTACCATTTGAAACAGGGCAGTGTCAGTGTTTCCTGTTCCATTTAAAATGGTACATCTGTCTGGTCAGCCTACTTATAAGACCAGCAGTATAAGTGAAAATCATTTTTCTCTAAGAGCTCCTTCAATTAGAAACCCCAACCAAAACAAAGTGGAAAGCCCTGAGAAGAGGAAGGAAGATATCCTAGATAAGGCCATGGCCTCATTTTCTCACCTTATTCATGTATTACACCTCCTACCCTTTCAGGATTACATTTCCTCACCAACACTCAAAAAAGTACCTCCAGGCCTCTTTATCTCTTTATTCTTTAAAATTTTCTTCATGGCCTTCTATTCTTTAAATTTTTTATTAAATTTATTGGGGTAACATTTGTTAGTAAATTTCCATGGGTTTCAAGTGTACAATTCTATAACACAGCATCTATATATTGCATTGTGTATTCACCACCCACAATTCATTCCACTTTCATCACTGTATATTTGACTTTCTACCCTCTTCTACCTCCCCCTCCCTGCTTACCCTCTAGATAACCACTAAACTATTGTCTGTGTTTATGAATTTTTGTTTGTTTGTCTTGTTCATTTGTTGCTTTCAGTTTTATATCCCACATATGAGTATAATCATATGGTTCTTGACATTTTCTGTCTCATTTATTTGATTTAGCACGATCATTTCAAGTCTCATTCATGTTGTTTAAATGGCAGTATTTCCTCTTTTCTTACTGCTATGTAATATTCTATTGTGTATACATACCACATATTCTTTAACCAATCATCTACAGAAATACACTTTGGTTGTTTCCATATTTTGGCCACCATAAATAATGCTGCAATAAACATAAGGATACATATATATTTACCGATAGCTATTTTCAGATTTTTTGGTTAGCTACCCAGGAGAGGGGTTGCTGAGTCATATGGTAACTATATTCTTAATTTTTTGAGAAACCTCCATACTCTTTTTCATAGTCACTGTACCAATTTACATTCCTACCTGCAGTATATGAGAGTTTCTTTCTCTGCACAACCTTTCCAACACTTGTTATTTCTTATCTGATTGGTAACAGCCATTCTAACAGGTGTGAGGTAGTATCTCATTGTGGTTTTGATTTGCATTTTTCTAATTACTGTTACCAGAAAATGGTGATTTATTCTCAACTCTTGTCTTAAGGAAAGAATTCAATCAAGATCCAGAGTTTTTGAAAACATAAGATAGTTAAAAGTTTATTAATAAAAAAAGTATATTTTGAGACTTGGAGCAGGCTGACCCAAGAGAGGAAAGCAGCCCTTCCTTACAGTGTTTATATCTATGGGTGGAAGGTTCTCCTTCCCCTCCCTTTTTTGTGATCCTTCTGAAAGAACTAAAGCTGCATAATAATATGGTTATGATTGAATACTGATCTTTTCAATTTGAGGATAGCTGATAATGGGCCAGGGCTAATTCCTTCTCCTACATTCTTTTTCTGATGACTTTATCCTTTTAATTTAGAGGCAGCTGATAATGGACCCAGCTAAGTTCTCCAGGGGATGGGCCCAGGTAGTCCCCAGGGTATGGACATGGGTGATAACCTTCTGCCCCACCTGTCATTCATGACTAACTTTATACCTAACATTCCCTCCTCAAGTAATAGGAACCCAATCATTGGGGTTTTAGGATGATGACCATTCTGGCTTCTTTCTGATGACAGGGGACATCGTAAAGATCTTGGGTTCTTATACTCGCTGCCTATCGACAGAAGGATGTGGCTCATGATGTCTATCTAGAATTCCTTGATTGTGGCATTACTGAGGAAAGATTTAATTCCACCTTGATTAACCCAGAAGCAGTGCTTTTTCAATAAGGCATAGGTTCCTCCACTACAGGGGAACAGTAAGGGATAAAAATGGGCCATTTAGTTAAGCTGCCATTGGCATAGCTTGTCATCCTCAAGAGGGATGAGTTGGAACCCTGGCAGATGACCATTTAGAGATGAAACCACTGTGGCTCAGATGACAAGGATACCAAAAAGACAAGGGTTAAATATTAGCAATGCCAAAATAATTGACAATATTTTTTTGTTCTCCCTGAAAGAGCCTGGGGAAAGCAAAGTCATTAAAAGACCATGGGAGTGGAGGGAGAAAGAGGGGAGAAAAAACTTTAAAAATGTCCTAAGTTAAGTCTTAACCTGAATTACATTGTTAAATTGAACTAAATAAAGATAGAGTTCTATAATGACCTTAAACTAAAATAGTGTCATGGGCCAACTTTTCAGCTTGATGGCAGTTGGGATGCTTAGGAGAGCAGAATGATGGTCAGAATATAAAGCAGTGGGCAGCAATTAGAGCCAGGCCTTAGAGATCTCCTCACTAAACTTTCCCTAAAGCTCTTTCTAAAGTCTGATTGGCTTATTTTATTTTTCTCCAAGGTATAGGTCATTGGCAAAATATATGCTGAGTATGAGCCCAAATTTAGGGACTCTGTTTATCCCTACAATTGAGCAGATTTCAGAGGAAATAGGTCCAGAATGAGTGGTTAAAATAGAGTAAATGGATCCTGAATTTATCAATAATAAATCAACAAACTTACCCGTCACATCAAGGTCATCCACAGTTCTTCCGCTGTCACAAGAATGACCTTCTTCTTGGAAGCCACTGGATACCTCAGGCCCCATCAGTCAACCACAGCCATTTGTGGGGAAAGAAGTGATCCCTGCTCCCTTTAGAACAGGGGACAATCCCTCTCCCAGTGCCGTTTAAGTTTGCACAGGGCACACAGCTGATTTGGAGGACTAAAGAACACTTTACTCTAGAGATCTGGACTCCCACACCCAAAGCAGAATCTTTTACCTGGTATTTTTCTGGGGTTCCTGGGTTGGCCCTGAGGTGTCTTTGACTTTGTTCTGTCTATAACTGCAGCCGAAAGTCTGGCCTGTCTCTGGTCTTATCTTTGGTCTAACTGTTCCTTTCTTGCCTCATTTTCCCTGTCTCATTTGTTAAAGACATTGTAATAAACGTCCTGGGCTTCCTTACGATCCAAGCCTTCCCGTAAGCAATGTAACAGTGAATCAGAACTACTTTGGCACCCTGCTAAGTTAGAGAAAACACCAGGCCAGGTTTAATAAATTTAACCCTAAACTTGTCCAGGTTTTTGGAAAAACAGTCAAATTTTTCTTTGGCTTATATCTGACATGAGAAGGGCACATGAATGCCAGCAGTCCCTAAACACATACAAAAGTTTACATAGTTACTAGCACAATTTACTATTGTGAAGATTTTGTTTTTCTTAAGTAACTAAGGACCCAATCAAGGCAACATAAAACAAAAATTATTCTGATGAAACATAGAATCTTCCCTTCTTCAGGCCAGTAGTTTTAGAAACCTGGTCTTATTCAGCATTTTAATCTTGTTCAGCTTAACCACATGCAAAATTTCCTTCAAAAACCTTCTACAACTTTCTTAGTCTCTCTTCGTTTGTTTGCTTTCACTCATTCAGAAACCACAATCCTCATGACAAACAATTTCCTTTCAATTCCTTAAAAAATACGCTTCCATATGTTATACCTTCTTAACCACAAATTTAAGCATTCATAGGTGGCTAAACAAATTTTCTTCAGAAACCCTCTACAATATTTATAATCCTTCTTAGTTTGTCTCCTCTTACTCATTTAGAAATAACCATCCTCATGAAAAACTATTTTCTTTCAATTCCTTCAAACACGTATTTCCATACCTTATACCTTCTTAAACACACACATCTTTTCCCCGTCAGCTTAAGCATTTATAGGCAGCTAACACTGGGAAGGGGAAAGCTGGGAAAGTCCTGAAGACAAAAAAGGTCTTGGCAGCTGTTGGAACATCTTAGAAGTTCCTTTCTTGGGTTCAGCCTGTTTCAAGCAGTTGTGACTTTAGACCAGCTGAGGTACTCCATCCCTGTTCCCTCCCTGGGGAGCAAGGAGGAGTAAAATAAATTGAGAAATGGGCTGACCAGTAGCTCCTAAAATGGTACAGTATTGGGAAGAGAAGGGTCTGAAGAAGAAAGTCAAGACAAAGTAGGTGGCCCCAGCATCCAAAACAAATGTTATTGTCCTACCTGCCAAGTCCATTTGTACCCTCATTTCCAGTCCACCAATGATGATTTCTTCTGTTGGGGCCGACTGGAGGTGACCTCTTCAGTCCCAGAGAGCCATACGTAGATTGGGGTCTTGCTCAGTCTTAAGTTTCCCTCAACTCAAGGTGTAGAAAGCAGACCAATGGCTTTTCTGCTTGTATTTATAGCAGGCAGACTTAGGGGGCTTCTCCTTATTGGGATATTCCTTTCCCCAATGTCCAACTAAGTGACAGATTGTGCACTTAGTTGAGTTCTTCATCGTTATGAACAGGGTACCTTTGGTACATTGGCCATAAAGGGCTGCTACTATCTGGGCATGTCTAGCCTCCTTCCTTCTTTCCTTCTCCTGAGCCTTGGCCTCCATCCTGATCCTGATTGTAAAATACCAAGATGGCTGAATTTATCATTTCATCTAAGGTTACCCAAAGTTTTTGAATTATCTTCTGGAGCTTTTATCTAATGTCAGGGGTTGGCTGGGTTAGGAATTATCCTTTAGGATGACTTAACCCTCATAAAATTTAGCTCTAAGTTAGTGTATTTAGTGAGGGTCAACTTGAACCTCTTTAAGAATACTGTTGGTTGTTCTTCTGGTCCCTGAATGATGGCCATTATGAGTAGCTGATGGCCTTTTGTCATCCTACCTTTAGGCTAGCTTTAATGCAAATTATAGAATGGTTTTTCTCCCACTTTTGGCTAGCGTTATTATAATTTTTTCCAGGGTCAATAAGGAGATACAGCTATTTCCCCGAAAGGATACTCAGAGTCAGACAAGTGGAGACCATTGGCATATTTCTTGGCCTTATTTAGAATTCTTTCATGTTCAGTATCTGACAAGGTTTGGCCTAATATAACCATGATATCCTTCCAGGTCAAGTTATAGGTTAGGGTGACATGCTGGAAGGCTTCTCTGTACCCATTAAGATTATAGGAGTAACTGCCAAGGTCAGCCTTAATTTATTTTAGCTCTATAAGAGGAAAAGACCAGTGGACAAGCTGAGGGCCAAATCCTCCTCTAATCACCTTTACTAGGGGGCACACATTTTGAGGTGATGGAGGAGAGCTTCAGGGTATGGGAGAAGTGCCAGGTATACAGATGTACAAAGGCTGAAGAAGTAGGAGTGTTTGACTGAACTATAGAAGCTGATTTAGGTGGAGGGTTCTTGAGAGGTCATAAAACTTCTAGAGTAGTTTACATTGTCGAAGAAGGCCCTCACTGTCCTGAAGCAGGAAGAACATTTGGACATAGGGAATTTCTGATCACTTGCCCTGTCACTTACAAAAGAAGTCTAATTGAAGTATATTATAATTAATGATCCCATTTAGTAGCCAAGTTTCCCCCTCAAGGAGTTTGTATCGTGTCCATGCCATATTACAAAAGAAGGGTGAGTCTACATTTCTTTAGAGTCTGACCATCAAATAGATCCCAGTGGACCAAAATACAGCCCAGAGGGGTTCCACAATATATGAATAATTGATTTCCCCTCTGAAAAGAGAAGAAAACCTGAGGAGTTAAGAGTACAACATCTCGGGGTCTTTTAACTCTGGCGAATAAAAGCCTGAAGGTTACAGAGTCTAACATCTTGAGACCATAACTCCATAGCCCTGGCGTCCCGGGCACTCAAAGACTAGTGGTGGATGTCTCCAGCCAGCTAGTGATGGCAGACCACAAAGGGTACAAACACCATGTGGTGCTTATGCTGTGAAAGTTCAGATGGCCGTGTGTTGTGGGGTGATAATTGAAAAGAGGACAGCAGATCACAAAGGGTACAGATACCATGTAGTGCTTATGCCGTGCAAGTTCCGGTGGATATCCGCTGTGGGGTGATAATTAAAAGAAAAGGATCACAACTTGGAGGTTTGGGAGCTAGAGATGGATGCCACATTTGAGGTTCAAACAGGCAAGGTGGCCACTGGTCTTCAAATGTCCTAAGACAGCGGTGCCTGCCAAGGTTTGGAGGTTGGGAAAACCAGCTCTGCCTGCTTCCTCAATGAACCCAGATAAAACCTGAGGACCCAAAGGTTTAAGGTAAGTGTGGGTATATGCACCATCCAGAGGTTAGATTAAGAGGGTTCTCTGGTCTTATGTAAGTGAAGTGTTTAAGGGGTCAGGGAAGGCCTCTAGGAGCACAGACGCTAGTAGGGAGGATAAATCAGGGATTAAAGGACCAGTGTCTGGAATCCAGATAATAGCAGATGCAACGTGAAGGGTAAGAGCAATTCCAATCTGATTGTTTTGTGTAATGGAGAAAAGTAGAATATGAAGCTTCCTGAGAAATTAAAATGAAAAGAAAAGAAAAGGCCTTTAATAGGTAAAAAGTGGAAGTGGGGTGAAGGAGAGCTCAAGGAGAGAGAGAGAGAGTGAAAGATTAAGAGAGAAATGACAGAAACACAGCGTGAGAGGGAGTTCCTGTGCTGCCTGTGGCTCTAGGAGTTGCTTTGCCTTTTATCATTGAGACAAAAAGGAGTGAGGCAGCATGTGGTTTGGGCAGAGAAACGACAAGAGGGCATTGCCTGTGCCATGGGTGGCCTTAGGGGGTTGTCTCCTCCCATTTTTGCTTCCTTGCCCCATCCCTGCCTATGCAGCTTGAGCGAGGCTAAGCCTTGTGGGGCTGCACTCTGGCAATGCACCGTTTTGGCCAGACCCCAGCATGTTGGGAATTGGGCCCTGGTGACCGGCTTCTCAGGGAGAGATGGCACAGTGTCTGCCACCTGCGCGCAGTTCCCAAGCAGGGGATTTTGTGCTTAGGCCAGAAATTTTGAGCATAGAGCAGCCTATCAACCCAGCAACTAAGTGTCCAAGCACCAGGAAAGAGGGAGAGAGAGACTGAGAGAGAGAATGAATCACCTACGAAACATTCCAAGGAGGTGCCATGGGACGTGGGCATGCAAGCTGTGAGCTTAGTTCCAGCACTTTGCATGGCTTTTTTTTTGTGCTTTGTGAGACCTAGAACCAGTGCCGCAGACCACAACCCAGTGATCCTGTCTTGGGAGACGTCTTTAAGGTGGGAGACATCCTATTGATTTTCAAATGTCTGAAACACACCCAAAATGTATGAGGCTGATGGTGGCTCGACCATAGAAAAGAATATAAAATGTAAAAAGGAAAAGAAAAAAAATCACCTCAAGCTTAGAGGCTGAGGTCATTGCTTCCCTGGAAATAATCTGAGCTTAAAACATATAAAATCTGGGTATCAGGGTATTGCTTGTTCCATTCAATGCAACCAGAAGTATTCCATTTTCTTTTATATTATTGGACAGAAATTGGTATTACTTGTTTGCCATCTGAACAATACTAAGGTGTCCTGATTCATGAAAATGGCATAATTTTATTTATCCAGACCTTCTTTAATTCTTTTAGTAATAATATATGAATTTTAGTGTACAAGGTTTGTATTTCCTTTATAAGATTTATTTCTAATTATGTTATGTTGTTGATGTTATTGGAAATGGAATTATTTTCTTAATATTATTTTTGTCTTTTCATTGCTATTATATAAAAATACTATTGAATTTTGTTTATTGTACATTTTATTTAGGCTTCATGTGGATCTTATTTATTAACTCTGATGGTTTTTAAAAGTTTTTTTTATACAGATTATATAATTTGTGAATAGAGTGTACTTCTTTGTTTCCAATCTGAATGTGTTTAATTTATTTTTCTTGCAATTGCTCTGGATAGACTTCCAGTAAATTGTTAAATACAAATGGCGAAAGTGGACATCTTGCTTCTAAACTATGAAGACAGCGTTCAGTTTATAACTACTAAGTATGTTATCTGTGGATACTTCATTTATGTCCTTTATCAAGGTGTGAAAGTGTCTTCTATATTTAGTTTGCTGAGTGTCAAATTTTGTCAAATGCTTTAACTTCACCTGTTGAGTTAATTATGGTATTATGTTTTTCCTCCACTGTATTAAGATAATTTGTGATATTTATAGATTTTTAGATGTTAAACCAAACTTGAATACGAGGTCTGACAATTATGTTCATGAACTTGCACCATGCATTTAGGTTGGCAGTACTGTATAAATAACTTGGTAAAGTTTAATTACCTTGGTATATTGTGTCTCAAAGCTGTGTTTGTGTTGACATGTGATGGTGTCTTGTTGAGTGACGTTCATTATTGTTGTTACACGTTTTTGTGTGCCACTGCACAAAGGTTGGAGCTTGAATTAGAGCAATGAACAAACATTAAATTTCTTGTTAACTTGACAAGATGGAAGTGAAATCAGAAACATGTTAGTCTGAGTTTTATGGAGATAATGCCACGAAGAAAAAGGCAGTGTACAAACATATTAAACATTTTTATGAGGAGAGAGAAAACGTTACTGATGAAGAGAGGTCAGAGATGCTTGGAACAAGCAGAACTGTTGAGAACATAGCAAAAATTCATCAAACTGTGTGTCACAATCATCAGCTGATTGTGAGAAGTATAGCAGACCAAACATTGATAAAGAGGAAAATCTCAACTAAAAATCTTAGCATGAGAAAGGTGTGTGCAAAAATGGTCCCAAAGAAGCTCAGTGATGAACAAAAGCAAAGGAGAGTCAGAGTTTGCCAAGACCTTCTGGAGAGGCAAGACAATGTTTTGGGCAATGTTATTACTGGTGATGAAACACGGGTGTACCAATACAGCCCTGAAACAAAGCATCAAAGTGCACAAAGCCAATTCTCCACAACCAAAAATGTTCAGTCAGTCCAAATCAAGATTTGAAACTATGTTGCCAAACTCTTGATATCAGAGGGATCTTTCATTATGAATCTGTACCAACTGGACAGTCAACCAAGTTTACTTTTAGGAAGTACTAAACAGGCTTTTGGCCAGTACACATATAACTGTATTGGAATACCCTTTTTATTCACCTGATCTGGTCCCCAGTGACCTTTTTCTTTACCCAAAGGTAAAGGAAATATTAAAAGAAAGACATTTTGATGATCCAGAACACTAAGGATAACATGACAACAGCTCTGATAGCCACTCCAGAAAAAGAGTTCCAAAATTGCTTTGAAGGGTAGACTAGGCACTGGTATTGGTGCATAGCTTCCTAAGGGGAATACTTCAAAGGTGACCATAGTGATATTCAGCAATGAGATATGTAGCACTTTTTCTAAGAGGAGTTCGTAAACCTAATTTTCAGTTCGAGTACTTGGGATTAATTCTACTTGATTACATTTCATATCCTTTTTAATATGTTGCCTGATTTAAGTTTGCTAGAGTGTATAAAAGTGTTTTGCACCTATATTCATAAGAAATATTAACATGTAGTTTTCTTTCCTCATTTCATCTTTCTTTAGTTTTGGTGATAGGATAATAAGATTTCATAGAATGAGTTTGAAAGTTTGCTCTATTTCTATTTTTTTGGAAGTATTTGTGAAGAATTGGTATTAATTTATATTTAAATTTGGTAGGCATTACTGTTGAAGCCATCTAGTTCTGGAAAGTTATAAATTACCAGTTTAATCTTCTTACTTCTTGTTTCTCAATTTAGATTTTTCATTTCTTTGTGTGTCAGTTTTCGCACATAGTTGTGCCTTTCAAAGAATTTGTGTATTTAGTCTGTGTGATAGTTAGACAATTTATTATACTAGTAGTGTGTAATTTGCATAAGACACTATGACTTTTTGTTTTTTTGGCCACTTGAAAAAATATTGCCTTTTAATATTTTATACAATTAAAATTCATATATGTGTACATATATATGATTTCTCTTTATTTAAATTTATAAATTTTATAAGGACAAAACTCATATGTTCTTATTGTGTATTCTGCTTTATCATTATCATCATCATCACCATCATCTCCCTGGTAAACTCAAGATATGGAGTAAAGACCACGGTGCTTGACTCAGGACGTAGGCTCTCAGCAGAAAATATCTCCCTACCACAGCTACTCAACTGATTGTGGTTGCCGGTATTACCAACATTGGAAGTGCTGAATTTGACTTCAACAGAGAAGAGTGATGTGCCTAATGATATCTGTGATGGCTAATGAGAAACAGTGAATATTTTAATGCCTTGTGTTTACTGATGTTCTCTAAACGTGAAGACACTGATGGGTGAAATAGTATGCATACTCTAGAGACTCGCCATTAATGCAATACTACTATGCCAAGAGTAATAGCATGCAAGACAGGCTGATCTATCATTTGTAATGCCAGGTTTTCTTCATAGAGACATTTTAATTCAGAAATATCAAATCTCATTAACAAGACTGGTTATAGCAATGATACAAAATTTCCTTCTCAGTTTTTAGCAAATGACGCCCAATCAATACGATCACATCAACTTTTTATAATTCTCCCTCCTCAAATAAGTGCAACATGAATTTTGATTATTTGATTAAGTAAAAAGTATATTAAGTTCAACTTAAAAGAACATAATTGTTTCTGTGTTTTGAAAGGGGATAAGAATGTATGCTGTAGGAACCATGGTCCATTTAACTTTGTTTTATATAACTACCCCTAGGATAAATAAACTAACTCATTTTTTTGAACAAACATCAAATGACTGTCTTTTCTCTCTCTGTCTCTTTCATTTTTCTTCCCATATTTATGTTTTTAGTTCTAGCTATCTTTCTTATTTTAGAAAACTACTTCACATTGCCTGACACGGGACAATAGTACTTAAATCTTTCTTCTTATTGCTTTATGGAGTTCCAGTAACCAAAATATCATATAATGAAGCACCCTGTACGGAAATTTCACATGAAGTCATCATAAATGAAAATGAGAAAAGTGAAGAAAAAAAGCAAACCATTAAAATATGATATCACATCCTCTTGATAATCTGGCATAAGGGAAAAAAAGAATCTTTTGATTAGTACCTTGTCAAGTTGAATCTCAGAGGTATTTTTTCTTTTCCTTTCTTTTTTTTTTTTTTTTCACTATATACTCAGCTCATTTTCTTTCTTCTGACGCTGAGAGCCACATCACTTCTTCAGGAAACTGCTGTGCAAAGATCTCATTATTTTCAGAGAGAACCTAATACTGGCAAAAACAAAAAAAAACAAAACCCCCCCCAAGATTTTGTCATATTTAACTTAATCTAAAAACATGTTTTCTCTTAATGAAGATTGTGGATTTAGCTGTGATGCTCAGAAATGCATAGACCACTAGTAAGAAGGTAGATATGAATCATCAAATAAAAACTATTTATTAGTATGTATGTATGTGTATTTATTTATTAATGTATGCACTGCCACGTACCACAGAGATTACAGAAAAATAAAGGCAATTTTATTGAAGACTAATGTCTACTTTTCTAGTTCAACCTGGCATCTATGGAGATAATTTCCTGTTCTTGTTGTTTGATCTATTCAGTATCCTTCACACTAGGAAAATCAACTAATGCCTTTGTTGGGAAAAATAGATGTATTTAATTCACTTGTTATTCCATCCAGACTGTATAAATTTTTAACTAAGAATATAAAGTGCCCAGCAGGTAAAGGTAAGGTCCAGTAAGGGTAAAGTTGGTAGATTCTAGCCATTGCGGGAATATTCTTCCCAAGTCTCCAAAGTCCTGAACATTTTCTTTCTTTCACCACCATGAGCTTCTTCTTGATAACACATTTCTATGTGTTTATGAATATGGTTGATATTAATATTTCCTTTAGTTATTTTGTCCTAGAATAATTTTCTAGGTTTATATACATATATGTGCTTTTTAATCTAAATTGATTCTACTTGATTCTCTATTGATACATACATAAATAGATGTAAATATTACTTATGAATAGTTTTTTATATTAGACATTTATAAAATATTTTGATAATTGCTTTGTAATATTTGCAAAAATTACAATATAATAATTAGTCATCTATGCAATGAAGCTATGATTAAAATTTTATTACCAACTGTAACAAAATAATGGTGGTGATCATTGAATTACTTTATTTTTCATATATAATGGAGTGCTTCTTTGTAGTTTCCCTCTCAATTAGAAAGTTAAAGTTAATGTTGACATAATTTTAAACTTGTTTTACATTAGAAGTCTGGGTAAAACCCTGTAGAACTCTGGATATAGTTTATTTGTCTGGAGTTTTCATGTATTTGTTTGTTAATTTCTTCATCATAAATTTATTTGAGATACTCCCAAGTTTGTTCAGTGTTCTAGTCCCTGGGGTCACCAAAATGAACAAAGTTTAATTTCTGCCCCTAGGAGCACACAGTCTCATGGGCAAGGCAGACACCTCAAAGCACAGTAGTAAGGTGGGTTAAAACAATTGTAAACATATTGGCAAAGGTAGCCATAGGAAACAGAGCAGTTCTGTATAATGCCAGAGAAACTGCAAAGAAGGGTCTCTTGAAGCTTAATCTTTAGAGAATAAGTCAGACAAGTCAGGCTGAAAAAGTAGAAGACCAAATAATTTCACTCATATGTGGAATATAAAACTGAAAGCAACAAGCAAACAAAACTAACTAACAAACAAAACTCGTAGATACAGATAACAGTTTCGTGGTTACCAGAGGGTAAGTGGGGAAGAAGGTGGTAGAAGAGGTTAAACGGGGTCAAATACATGGTGATGGAAAGAGAACTGACTCTGGATGGTGAGCACACAGTGCAATGTAAAAATGATGTATTATAGAATTGTATACTAGGAACCTATATAATTGTATTAATCAATTGTATTAATTAATCCCCAAAATTAATTAAAATAATAAAAGAGAATCAATAAGTGGCACTGACAGAGAAGTTTTGGAGGGGCATACCAATAAGAAGAGTAGCAAATTCAAAAGTACAGACACACTTGATTCTATTCCAGGGCCATAAGAGACAGAAGGTATTGTGACTTTAAAGTTAGGATCAGAAAAAAGACACCCTCTATGTGTTTTCTAAAGAATTTTTGCTTTATTCTATAACCACTAGTGAACTTCTCAATTTTTATCAGCTCACCTCTACCACTTACACTAGTGGTAATTTAGGAAAGTTTCTTATTTATCTAATTTTTATCTTTATCTCCTAATATAGAAATGGAAAGTTTATTTTTCCAAGCTTTTAATGAATACAAAAAATTATGTGACCACAATAAGTATACTTTATGAATAAAGGTGCCAACCTAAGTGTAATGACAACACAATTTTTTTTTTTAAGCACAGAACTACTATCAGATCTGTGTTATAAAATGATGCTACTAGGAATTGAAAACTGATGAGATTAAGAGCAGGAAGTCATCTAGGAGTCTAGATCAGAAATATAAATGAGTAGAGTTAGATTGCAAATGAGACCTATCAGATGAGAATGAGCATGGATATGAGGCTGAGTATTTTAAGATGATAATATTAATGATAACATTACTAAATGACAAGCTCTTAAACCTTCAGACACTCTTGCAGTTATCTCATTAACCTTCACAACAACATATGTGAGAATAGTATTTCTATACTTTTGATGAAAAATAAAATTAAAGATGCTTAAAACTAAGATAGTTGCCCAAGGTATAATTGGGTGTCAAATCCTTATTATCCTAATTCAAAAGTTATTTTGTAAAGTAATGTCACTGTGAAGGTGACATACAAGAGCCCAGCCACCATCTTTTCAATAAGATCAACAATTAGACAGCAGTCCATGAACAAAAGAGGAATTTCTGGGAGACATCTGGGGTCCACTTATTACACTTTTGCAACATGGTATAACAAAATTCCTGAGAATAACTACACAAGAAGAGAAAAAATACAGCTGTATTTTTCTATCTTCCTATTGCTAAAGTCAGCATTGCTCAGTGCTAAGAGAAAATGTCCAGATAAAAACAAGTTTACTTCACCAAGAAAGAAAGTGCAGGGTTAGCAACTTGCTTCCTTAGCTTTTATGAGCATCACATGAAGGTCTTACTTCAGTTTCACTGCACTCAGACCAGCGAAACTGAGATACTTAAAGATAGCTTAAAACAAAGGAAAATAGAGGGCTTATCAATGGCAGCCAAGCAGTAGGAGTGATCACAGTTCACAGTGACCTGCTCTGCAGACAAACACAGCAGATTTTACCACTGAGAAAATTATGGGCCCGCATAGATACCATGGACCACCTAGTATATTTCAATACTCTCACTGCACAGGTATTTGCATACACTGACACCAGTCACCTGAGTTTCTCCCTGCTTTTTCTCTTTACCCCCACCGGCAACCAGAACCACACCAGAGCCAGATCTGACCTTAGCAGCTGTATGAGGGCAAAAAAGAAGCCTGGACCCCTGAAACTGACCTCCACCACTATGTTCATGCTCTTGCTTGGCCCCTCCATTTGTGCACTTGCAAGTTGCAAGCCTGATGACCTTCACAGCCTCCACTGCAGTGTATCTACCTAGAAGAATTATGTGCAGTCACAGGAGTGCAGGCTGAGAGCTGGGCTCCCAGAGATGCTCTTAGGCCTGGATCAGACCCTGTCTTCTGTCACTCGCCTGCACTATCACTTTCATCTGTAACTAGTCCCAATGTGTGCACCTGCACACCTCAGGACTGACATTATCACTGGCCTTCACTGCAGTGCATACACATGGGGGAACACTAAGCAGTTACAGGAGAGCGCCCTGACAGCCAGGGCCCCCATAACTGGCAGTGAGCCCATAGTTGGCCCTGGTCCCTGTTGTCTGTCTTGACCTCCATCACTATGTTTGTGTTTGCAAGTGGCCCCTGCCTCTACATAAGAGGTGGCTAAGTGTTTGCACTTCTGGAGCTCAAATCACTACCCTTACCTGACCTGGTCCATAGCCACTGGACTTAGAGACAGCATTGAGAACCCCAGCGTGTCTTACAGCCACATCAGAAACTGCCCAGTGCTCACCGAAGACTACATAGTTGTTACTGCTGTGGAATCCGGTGGCCTGAGTTGAGGAGATATCATATCCCATCAGAACCAGTGGTGCCACAAATTCCCACATTTGATGCCCTGCATTACTAGACCAAGAGTCAATGCACAACTTAGCATGCCCCAACTTGCAGGTGATAGTCTACTTTACTGAAGTCAGTTCATAAATTCTAGAAGAAATAACTGCTCCTTTGAACTTAATTTCAATCCGAAATGATCTTCACCCTTTTGCTGCAATGTTTGGATATATCTGAGTGAATATTTCCAGTGGCTGACTGTGGAATTCGAGTTTACCTCACAAACACACACACACACACACACACACACACACACACACACAAACTTAATAGAGTTTTCTGTATTTTTGTGTTTCTCAAGAATGAATAACAATATGAAATTCTTATACTTTAATGTAATAATTTATTTTAATAAAATGTACAACCTTAAATGTATTTACTTAAAAATATAACTACTGTTATTATTGTAAAATTGTTATTCAGTATGAAACTGTTTCATACTGAAACTGTTTCAAGGACTTTGCTCCATTTATAAGATTTTTTAACATGTTTTCCTATGGCTTGCACTATCAGCAACAAAGATGTTTTGAATGTTATATTGTGTGATATTTTGTATTAATTTTTTATGTCATCAATGCCATTAGATCCTAATTTATCTATATTTAAATCTAATGAATGTCACTCAGTATGTTTTGAAAATTGTTTGCTAAAATTTAATGTAATGGTAAATTTATTTCCATGTAAAAATGTTTAAAATAAAAATAATGTCATTTATATAAAAAGCAACTCAAAATATTATTATTAAATGCATAAAATCATCAAAATACTAACTTTTTAGTTTTTGTGCCTTTTTGACACATTTTGAAAAAAACTTAAAGTAAACCTAGTGAAGGAATTAACATACAGAAGAGAAGAAATTCATTACTGCTAATCTGTCTTATATAAAATGCTGAAAAGTGTTCTCCAAGCTAAAAAAAAGGATGCTAATAGATAAAAAGAACATGAAAATATATATCACACTGGTATAGGTAAGCATAAAGTAAGGTTTAGAATGTTCTATATATATATAGAACTATATATATAGTACTATAATATGCTGGTGTGTTAAGTACTCAAATCTAATATAAAATTAAAAGACAAAAATTACCTACAATAATTTGGTGACTATACAAAATAAGAAGTGATGCAAATTATGACATTAAAAACATAAAAATTTCTCCCAAATACTTCATATTAAGTGCCTTTTTTTCCAATAGATATGCAGTCAAATGTTTAACCTCATTCTTAGTAATTTTGGGTTTGTCTTTGTCACTGCTCCTGTGAATTTACTGAATGTGGTACATAAATATCAAGTTAATTATTTATTTACTATATTGGAGCTCTTGAACATACATTTATAGTACTTTTAACTCATTTTAACTAATTTAGAATTATGTAACAGATATTAGTGAAGTAAACGATATTTGTTGACTACAAATTGAGTAAACAAAAAACTTAATAAGTGATTAATAAAAATCCATAAAAGGTAGGAAAGGAAGAGAGAGCATTTGTGTATGTGATAAAGGTTAAATTGTTGTCAATTTGTAATAGATTGTTTTACATAGTGTTTAATGAAGGGATATAGTAACAGGAAAGCAAAAAGTTACAGTAGATTCACAAAAGATAAAAATATTCAAACTATAACACTACAAAAAATAGTAAGGCATCAAAAGTAAGGAGATGGAACAAGGACAGTACCAAATATAGAAAACAGTAGCAAGTCTTTACCTATCAACAATTACCCTAGATCAGGGGTGTTCAATGTTTAGTCTTCCCTGGGCCACATTGGGAAAAAAGAATTGTCTTGGGCCACACATAAAATACACTAACACTAATGATAGCTGATAAGCTAAAAAATAGATCTGTGCATACTTTTGGTAATGTTTTAAGAAATTTTACAAATTTGTGTTTGGCCTCATTCAAAGCCATCACTGGCCACATGGGGCCTATGGGCCGCAGGTTGGACAAGCGTGCTCTAGATGTAAATGGATTAAAAATTTCAATCAAAGGGCATGAGTGATTATGTGGATTAAAAATAGCTATCTGCTGTCTACTCAGTTCAGCTTTAAGGACACACATAAGTTAGAAATGAAAGGATGAAAAATATATTTCATGTAAATAGGAAGTAAAAAAGGGTAGGGGTGAGAAGGGTGTTGGAGGAGGGGTTCAAATATGTGGTGATGGAAGGAGACTTGATTCTGGGTGGAGAGCACACAATGTAATACATAGACAATGTGATGTACTATAGAATTCTACACTTGAAACTAACCGACGTCATGCCAAAAAACTTAATTTAAAAAAGGGAGTAGGGGTAGCTTTACTATGTCAGAAAAAAAGAATTTTTTCAAGATGGTAAAAAGAGACAAAGTCATCTTAAAGAGGTAAATTCATCAAGGTTATGTAACTATAAAGATACACAGACTCAACATAAGTGCACCTAAATACATTAGGAAAATACTAACAAATTGGAAGAGAGAAATCAACAATAATACCACATTAGTAGGAGACTCTAATACTTGCATTTTAGCAATAGATCATCTAAACAGAAAGTAAATGCAGAAATGTTGGACTAATATAATACTTTAGACTAAATGGACTCAACAGACATACACAGAGCATTCATTCCAACAGATCAAATATGAATGCCTCATCATTATGCTGTACACCTGAAACCAATATAATGTATGTCAAATGGAATTTTTAAAAAAGTAAACAGAAAAACATACAAATGTTTCTAAAGTGACCACAGAATAGTCTTCAGGATAAACCATATGATAGGTCACAAAACAAGTTTTAGAAAATTTAAAAAAAGGTTAGAATTATACCCAGTACATATTTTTACCAAAATAGTATGAAATTAGAAATCAGTAACAGTGGGGGTAATGAAAAATTTACAAATACATGGCAATTAGACAACACACTCCTGAGCAACAAGTTGGTCAAAGAAATAAAAAAAGTAAAACAAACAAAATGTAAACACAACATATCAAAACAAAGGGATGCTGTAAAAGCAATTCTAAGAGAAAGTTTATAGCTATAAATACTTATATTAAGAAGAAACACCTAAAATAAACAACTTAATTTTATACCTCAAGGAATTAGGAAAAAAAGTAACGAAGCCATAAGTTAGCAGGAAGGAGGAAATAACAGAGATTTGAGTAAAAATGAATAAAATAGAGACTGGAAACAAATAGAAATAATTAACATAAGTAAGAACTGTTTTTGAAAATATCAATTAAATTGAGAAACTCGTAGCTAGACTAAGAAAATCAAAAAATAATAAATAAGAATTGAAAGAGGAGACAACACAACTGATAGCACAGAAATCGAAACAATCACAAGAGACTATTATGAACAGTCATATATACAAACAAATTTCACAGCCCAAAAGAAATGAATGTTTTTAGAGTCATACAATATACCAAGAATGAATTAGAAAAAAATAAAATATCTAAACATTAATAATAAGTAAGAAAACTGAATCAATAATCAAAAGCATGCCAACACACACACACACACACACACAAATAGTGCAAGACTGCATGGTTCCTGTTTAGAATTCTACTATGTATTAAAAATAAAAAAATAATGCCAAACTTCCTCAAACTTTTTCAAAAAATTGAGATGAGAGAACACTCCCAAACTCATTTTACATTTTCTGACACCTAAGCCACATAAAAACACAAGTTAATAGATTTACAGAACAGTATCTCTGATGAACATAGTTGCAAAATTATCAATAAAATATTAACAAACTATTTTCAACAACACATTAGAAAAATCATACATCATGATCAAATGGGATTTATCCTTGGGATATAAAAATTGCTCAATGTATACAAATCAATAAAGTTGACACATTGCATTAACAGAATAAAGATATAATATGCTCATCTCAAAAAATGGAGATAAATGATTTTACAAAATAAAATAATCTTTCATGTTAAAAATATGCAATAAATTGTGTATATGAGGATTATTCTTTGACATATTAAAGGCCATGTATAAAAAATCCAGTCTACATAGTATTTCATGGTGAAAGGTTGAAATCTTTTGCTCTAAAATCAAGAACTAGGCAATCTCCATTTTCACCATTCTTATTCAATGAGGTATTGGAAGTCCTATTCAGAGCAATAATGCAAGAAAAAGTTTTAAAAGCATCTATGTTTAAAAGAAATAAGTAAAACTTTTTTGTACATTCTATAATCTTATATATAAAGAATCCTGGGGCGTCCTATGATGGTGGAATGAAAGAGGATCCTTGAAATCTCTCCTGGAAAACAGAATTGGGTAACTGAAATCTAATGGGGGAAACCCTGATTGGCACAGCTTCAGCTGAGAAATCCACACAGTGCAAGAAAATACCTGAAGGTTAGAGAAAGGGGGGTAAATGGGACAGGAGGAAAGAAAAATGGGGCTGTGGACTGTGACCTAGAGCTGGGAGAAGAAGAAGCAAGGTAGGGGCCTAGGGACACAGGCTGAAGAGCAGCACAAATTCAGGGTGGGTTGGAGGCTGAGAGCTGACAAGAGAAGAATCATGGGTGTCTGAAACCCTGTGGAAGCTGAGCTGCGGCACACTGGGGAAACAATTGGAGTGTTGTGTCCTGGGCTGAACAAAAGCCGCTAAACTGCCTTGGGCAAAAATTGGGCCCCAGCTGCAAGCAGCAGGATTGGAAACAACAGGCAGGCATGCAGCACTGGCTCAATCACAAATCAGCTCTGGGTGAGTTTGAAACTAAAAACTGGCTGAAGTAAAAAAGCTGACCAGAATAAAACATGCTCTTGGGTGAAATGCAAGCTCAGGAGAGAAGAGAAAGACTGAGAAAGCAGCCTACACCTCCCTGGGTCCATGAGCAGAGAAAACAGGCTTTTGTTTTGGCATCTCCCCTGGCACTCCTAATGCTCTGCCAACAGAGGAATAAGCTTTTGTTTCTCTGTGTGTTCCCACCCAACCCTGCCCCATGCTCTACTGGGGAGGAAGAGGGTTGTGTAACAGCTAAACCAGCACCCAAGGGAGTGACCACAGGACACAAAGCAGTTATCACCCAAAAGACCCCCACCCCCAGGAAGAAAATATAGACAGAGTCTGGCTGCTTCCCCTAACTCTCTCCCAAAGCTTGACCCCCAACTCCACCTAGTGCCTGCTTTACAGCAAGCTGAAAATGGTAAACTATCATTACCCTAAAACACAAACAAACCTGCATCCTTCTTGACAAACCCTGCTCCAATGGAAACCAGTAGGAGGGCTCTGGGAAACTGCAAAACACAGATGCAGCAGCTTTTTCTTGCACTGATCTCAGAGGTATAGTAAGTACATCATCATCCACCACATTATTCCAAATAGGAGACATATTGAGACCAAGATTGGTCTTGCAGGAAAGCTCCCAGAGGGAGAAGACTGAGTAACCAAAAAAAAAAAAATATTATAAGACACTGCAGTGACATGAACAGAAAAGTCAAAGAAAAACCCCTTCATATCTGTAAGGGAAAAAGTTCCCGTGCCCAGGAAGAGAAACACATCAAATACAATGAGTACATTAAGATACAAAGCCACTCAGAAAAAATAAAAAATAAAGAATCTCAAAAAAAAAAAAACTTCATATATTTGGAAATAAATAATCTAAGTGACACAGAATTCAAGACTGCAATTCTTTTTATTTTAATTTATTGCTTTTAAGGGTTTAATAAAATTTTATTCAGAGCATATGGGTGCAGATAGGCTGGGGCAAAAAGAGCATCAGCCTCAAGAACTGTTGTAGCAAGCATTTTATAGGGAGGGAAGAAGATTGCAATTCTTAAGATATTCAGAGAGCTTAAAGGATGCTGGCAGAGTACCCAGACACCAATAAATGATCTCAGAAAGGAAATCTGTGAACAAAAGTTATATTTAAACAAACAAACAAAAAGAAACTATATCAAAGAATTAAATAGAAATTCCTGAGATAAACAGTGCAATAAAAGAACTGAGAAATGAATTAACTAGCATAGGAAACAGAGCAGATCAGATGCAAGTAAGAATTAGTGATATCAAAGAATGAAACATGAAAATACCACAGAAGAAAGAAAGAAAAGATTTGAAAGTAAAAAAAATAAATAAAAATTGAAAGAACTCTACATGATCTATCAAACTCCATAGAAAAATCAACATTTTACTAATGGTATAACAGCAGCGGCAAAAAAATCCTACAAAAAGCTTATTTAAACAAATAGTAGATAAGAACTTTCCAAACTTATGGAACGATCTGGAATCCCAAATTTAAGAACAAAGCAGGACTCCTAGCTACCTGGACTCAGCAGATCTTCTTTTAGGTATATATACTAAAAATGTCAAAAGTCAAAGATAAGGAAAGAATTCCTAAGACAGCCAGGAAAAACAAAAAACAGCAACAAATAAACCAAAAAAAACAAAAAAAAACACTCCAAAAAACAAAGAACATTTAAAGGAAAGCCAATCAGGCTATCATCAGACTTCTCAGCAGAAATTCTACGAGCTAGGAGGAAGTGGAATCAAATACTCAAAATATTAAAAGAGAAAAACTACCAGTGAAGAATAATTTATCTAGCAAAGTTATCCTTTAGATATGAAAAAAAAAAAAGATGTTTTCAAACACACAGAAGCTGAGGGAATTTTCCAGCACAAAGCTGGCATTTCAAAAGATACTGAAGAAGGTTATTGAATCAAAAAATCAAAATAAATGGGAAAAAGTTGGGACAACAACAGAAATACAGCAACAACAATAACAACAAGTTATGGCCAATGAAAATCCACACATATCAATCACCACCTTAAACATAAATGAACTGAATCCACCAATAAAAAGGCACAGAGTAGCAGACTGAATTAAAAAACAAAACCTATCCATATGCTGTCTACAAGAGACACACCTCAGCCTACAAGGACAAACACAGACTCAAAGTGAAAGAATGGAAAACAATACTCCAAGCAAATGATACCCAGAGTAAAGCAGGACTCACCATACTGATATCTGACGAAACAGACTTCAGGATGAGAAAGGTAACAAGAGACAAAGATGGACATTTCATAGTGATAAAAGGGACAAAACAACAACAACAAAATAAATATAACTCATTAATATGTATTCCCCCAATCAGGAAGCACCAAAATATACAAAACGACTACTAACAGATCTAAGAGGAGAGACTGACAGAAACACAATTAGACAGATTCCTTAACAGCCATAAAGAGATCATTTAAACAGAAAATAAATAAGAAAATATCAGCTTTAAATGATACATTACAGCAATTGGACATAATTTATATTTTAGGACACTCCTGCAACATAAGACTATACATTTTCTCTAGTGCACATGGAACATTCTGAAAGATAAACCATATGCTGGGACACAAAACTAGCCTCAGCAAATTCAAGAAAGTAGAAATGATACCAAGTGTATTTTCAGACTATAAAGATTTAAAATTAGAGATTAATTGCAAAAAGGAAGCAGAACAAAATCACATATATGTGGACATTAAACCACATTATTAAAAAATGACTGGATCATAGAAGAAATTAAAGAAGAGATAAAAAGTACATAAAAACTAATGACAGTAAAAATAAAATGTATAAAAATTATTGGGATGCAGTCAAAGCAGTAATACAGGGAAAATTTATATCATTGCTAGCCTATCTCAAGAAGTAAGAAAAATGACAAATAAAAATCCCAACATTCCCTCTTAAATAAATAGAAAACAAAGAACACACAAGTCTAAAGTCACCAGATGGAAAGAAATAATAAAATTTAGAGCAGAACTAAATGAAATTGAGAACAGAAAAACAATTAAAAAAATGAAACAGAGCTGATTCTTTGAAAAAATTAATAAAATTGACAAAGCCTCAGCTATCCAAAGGACAAAGAGAAAAGACACAACCAAAATTAGAAATGAAAGGGGAAAAGTTATGAGCAATACCACAGAAATAAATAGGATCATAAGAAAATATTAATGCCACCAAATTTAACAGCCTAGAAACAATAGACAAGTTTCTAGAAATCTATAGTCTACCTAGATTGAACCAAGAACTGAATAATCTAAATAAACCAATCAACAGTAAAGAAATTGAAAATCTTATCCAAAATTACCCCAAAGGCAAAAGTCCCAGGCCAGACAGTTTCACCAATGAGTTTTATCAAGCATTCAAATAAGAATTAACACCTATTTTTTTCAGGCTCTTCCAAAAATTTAAGATGAGGCAATACTTCCAAACTCATTCTATGAGGCCAAAATGATCTTAATACCAAAACCTTGTAAAGATAACACACACACACACACACACACACACACACACACACACAAAACTATAGATCAATATCTCTGATGAACACAGATGCATAAATCCTAAACAAAATATTAGCAAAAAACCTCCATAAATATGCATTAAAAAATTATAAAACACAATTAAATGGGATTCTGAATGGCCACAAGGATGTTTCAAAATATGCAAAACAATCAATGTGATGCACCATATAAATAAAATAAAAGATAACCATATGATTACATCAATTGATGTGGAAATAGCATTTGACAAGACACGACATCAATTTATGATCAAAACACTAAATAAAATGGGTATAGAAAGAAAGTACCTCAACATAATAAAGACCATATGTGACAAACTCTCAGCTAATATTATACTGAATGGGGAAAAGCTGAAGCTTATTCTTCTAAAATCAAGAACAAGACAGAGATGCCTCCTTTCACCACTAATATTCAATACAGTACTAGAAGTTCTAGCCAGAGCAATCAGGCAAGACAGAAATATAAAAGGTATCCAAATTGGGAGAGAAGTATCAAAGTGTTACTTTTTTACAGGTGACATGCTCCTTTATATAGAAAATTCTAAAGATTCCACTAATAAACTATTAGAAACAATAAACAAATACAGTAAAGTTGCAGGATACAAAATCAATGTATAAAAATCTATTGCCTTTTTATGTACCAGAGGAAACTTCAGAAAAAATCAATAAAAAAATCAATACCTTTTGCCATCACAACAAAAAGAATAAATACCTAGGAATTAATTTAACAAAGAATGTGATGGACTTCTACACTAAAAATTATCAGATATTATTAGAAGAAATTGAAAAGGACATAAAGAAATGAAAAGATATTCTGTGTTCATGGATTGGAAGACTTAACATAGTTAAAGTGGCCATATTACTCAAAACAATATACAGATTTAACACAATTCCCACAAAAATCCCACAGACATTCTTTCAAAAAATGAATTGAAAAGTTATAAAATTCATATAAAACCAAAAAGACACTGAATAGTCAAAGCATTCCTACATAAAAAGAATATAGCTAAAGGCATCCCTTTCTCTGATTTCAATCTATACTACAAAGCATCAATAAACAAAACAGCTTGGTATTGACAGATAAACAGACACACAAACCAATGGAACAAAATAAAAACACCAGAAATAAAACCGCAAGTATGTGGACAGATAATTTTTGACAAAGAAACAAAAAACATACAGTGGGGCTAAAAAGCCTCTTTAGTAAATGGTGCTAGGAAAATTGGAAAGCCACATGCAAAAGAATCAATCTGGACTGGGAACTGTCACCATATGACAAAATTAACTCAAAATAGATTAAAGAACTTCATTAAGACACAAAGCAATAAAGTGTATAGCAGAAAACATCAGTACTAAAATGACAGACCTTGGGTTTAGAGAGGAACTTATGATCCTAACCTCAAAGGCAAGGGAAGTAAAAGCAAAAACAATAAATGAGACTATATCATACTAAAAAGCTTCTGCACAGCAAAAGAAACCATCTACAAAGCAAAGAGACAACAATTGGATGGGCTAAAATTTTGTAAACAATGCCTCTGATAAGGGGCTATTATCAAAAATGTATTATGAACTCATACAACTCAACAACAAAAAACAAGTAATCCAAATAAAAATGGTTCGAGAATCTGAACAGACACTTCACCCATGAACACATACATATGGTCAACAGATATATGAAAACAAAAATACTCAACTTCACTAATGATTAGGGAAATGAAAATCAAAACCAAAATGATATACCACCTCACACCTGTTAGAATAAATATTATCAACAAGACAAGGAATAACAAGTGTTGAAGAGGCTGTGGAGAAAAAGGAACTCTCATACACTGCTGTTGGGAATGCAAACTGGTACAACTGCTATGGAAGACAGTGTGGAGGATCCTTAGACAATTGACAATGGAGCTACCAAATAACCTGTCAATCTCCCTTCTGGGTATCTGACCAAAAAATTTGAAAACATTAGTGTACAAAGACATATGTACCCCAATGTTCATTGCAGCATTATTCACAGTGGCCAAGTCATGGAAACAACCAAGGTGTCCTTTGATAGATGACTGGATAAAGAAGCTGTGGTACATATACACAATGGAATACTACTCAGCTCTAAGAAAAGATGACATACTACCATTTGTGACAACATGGGTGGACCTCAAGGTTATCATGTTAAGTGAAATAAGCCAGACAGAAAAAAGCAAAGAACCATATGACTTCACTCATATGTGGAATATAAAACTGAAAGCAACAAAGAAACAAAAACTTACGGACATAGTCAATAGTTTAGTGGTTACCTGAGAGTAAGGGGAGAGAGGTGTGGGAGAGGAGGAATGAGTCAAATACATGGTGATGAAAAGCGAGCTGACTCGCTTTTTGTCTATGTAACACATAGACAATTTATTGTAGAACTGTACACCTTGAAACTATGTAATTTTTACTAACCAATGTCACCCCAATAAATTTAACAACAAAAAGAAAATAATCTTAAAATCTTTACCAAAAGACTGTAAAAACTCACAAATTCAGTGAAGTTTCAGAATACAAAATCAACCTTCCGAAATTAGTTGCATTTTTTGTGTGTGGGGGGGTGGTTTTCTGGCTGGGAATCGAACACAGACCACAGCGTTTAGAGCACTACACCACCAGGGTACCCCACCGAAATTAGTTGCGTTTCTATGCACTAACAATACAATATTTAAATAAATGAAAAATACCATTCTAAATGGCATTGAACACAGTAAGATACTTATTAATAAATTTAACCACAGAGGTAAAATATCTGTACCTAGGACACTGGAGAATTTTGATGAGTGGAAAAGAAGATAAACAAATAAAAAGATGTTCTATGTTCACAGGTCGGAAAAAGTAATATATTTTAAGTTGTCTCTTCTACCCAAATTTATTCACACATTCAGTAAAATCCCTATAAACATTCCAATGATATTTTTTACAGAAATAGAAATCCTACAATTTGTGTGGAACCATAAACAACCATTAATAGGTAAAGCAATCAAGATAAAACAAACCTGGGGGCATCACTTTCTCTGATTTTAATCTATACTACAAAGTTATAGTAATCAAAATGGTATGACACCTGCATAAGTCTATTGACTTACAGACCACTGAAATAGAAGAGAGTCCAGAAATAAACCAAAGCATGTATAGTCAACTAATAGTTTACAATGGAACCAAGAATACTCAAGAGAGTAAGAATAGTCTTTTCAATAAATAGTGTTGGGCAAAGTAAATAACCACATGTATAAGAATGAAATTGAACCCCTATTTAATATCACTCATGAAAATTATCTTGAAGTAGATTAAAAACTTAAGATGAAACTATAAAACTAGTGGACAATATGTGGGAAAATATTTAAATTGGTCTTGTCAATGATTTTTTAAAAATACGACATTGAAAGCACAAGCAACAAAAGCAGATGTACACACAAAATAAAAAATTTCAGCCTTTAAAATAAGAAAATCTGCCCATTGTGCTAAAATAGATCAATGCATAGGACACAGTGCTATGTAAAATAAGTTAGATGAATACTGCATAATATCACTTTATGTGGAATCTAAAAAGGCCAAACTTATAGACACTGGAAATAGAATGATACTTAACATGAACTGAGGTTTTGGCAAAATGGGGAGATATTCATGAAAAGGTACAGTAAGATGAATAAATTCTGGGATACAATTGTGTGACATGGTGATTATAGTTAATAATACTCTATTATACACGTGAACATTTCTAATAGAGAAAATCTTAAATGTTCTCACCACATAAAAGAAATAGTAATTTTGTGATGTGATGAAAGTGTTAGGTAATGCTGTGTTGGGAGTCATTTTGCAATATTATGTGTCAAATCAATACATCGTACACCTTAAAAACACAATGTTATATATACAAGTTTGGACAATTAATTTTGTGAACTCATTCTAAAAAAAGTACCACATAACTCATTACTGAATATCACTACCGTCACCTTCCAAGTACTATTCTTGGGAAGCTATGCACCAACTCTAGTGTCTAGTCCACCCTTCAAATCAATTTTGGAAATTTTTTCTAGAATGGCCTTCAGAGCTGTCGTCGTACCTTGGCAAGGTTATGACACCTTACCAAATTGTTTGTACAGTGCTGCCAACGTAAGTGCATGGTGATAAGTTTGTGAACTCACTTGACAGATTTTGGATAAAATGATAGCTCTGATGTCCATTCCAGGAAAAAGAGTTCCATTCATTGCTTTGAATGGTGAACTAGGCACTGGCATCAGTGCACAGATTCCCAAGGGAAGTACTTCGAAGGTGACCATAGTGATAGTCAGCAATGAGGTTTATGTAGCATTTTTTTTAGGTTGAGTTTGTGAAATTAATTGTCTGACCTTGTATGTCAGTTATATCTCCACAAACTTGGAACAAAGTAGCAGTACTATGTCTATCCTCAAAAAAAAATGTTATTTTATGTTCCATAATACTAGGATTTAATTTTTAATATGTCTTTTATTTTATAGGTCCCTACTAATTACAAATTCTCCTTCCTTTGCTCCTCTCTCTTTTCTTATTTCCTTATCTATCTGCCCTTCTTGTTTTTCCTTTGGCACATTAATACTACATTAAGAATTTACAAAATTATAATTAAATGACCTTATTTATTTTGTAAACCAATAACAATTCTATTTTTATTCATTGCTTGTGTTAACTGGGTGAGATACTTGTTTGTTTTTTCAGTCAAAAATTATGAAGTCCTTTATTATTTCAGTCGCTGTCCTGAAAATAAGAACACTGAATTAATGGTTATAGACATGACACCTAGATTAAACTAGAAATGTAAAAAAGCTTTATTTAGCCATGGAAAAGGAAAGCTTAATTTAATGACTTCACTTAACTCCCTGAAACATCTAGAGGAATATTTGAATAATTGAAATGTTCAAGATCCTTTCTACACATTGTCAAATGCACATATATTAAGAAATGCACGGATACTTGATTTAAACAAATGAATAAAATATGAATTTTTATACTTACCCAGAAAATTTAAACACAAGCATATGTGCCTGCATGCAGGTGCATGAATGCACGCACGCACACACACACAGACACACACCATGCATTTAGAAGTACTTAAGCATGGTATAGAGATTTATAAAATATCTAGTGCCACACACACACTGTAATAGTAAGTTATATTTCTTCTGGAAGATATGACATTATCTTATGGAAGTTTTAGAGAAACAAGAATGTTTGTGAAAGCCAGACACTAGAAGCTTTCATTTGATGTTGTATACAAGTCTGACTGCTTAGTGTTTGATTTCTTCTTTTGCTAACCTTGTGTCTGATAGGCCAGCTTACAAGTAAGTTTTTGCAGTTAGCACATTTTACCAAAAGAGCAGGTTTTAATGTCAGAAAAGCCTGAGGTTGAATCCTGGCTTCACCATGTATTTGCTGTGTAACAAATTTCTTTAGTTGTCTACACATCAATGTTGGTCTTCAAAAAGCATTATTAATACCCTCTTTATAGGCCTGTTGTATATCATGTATTTGATGTATAGAAAGAGCCTGGCACAACATAAATGATGCTATTGCTATTATTGTTGTTATCCTTAAAAAAAATACCCAAAATAGGAATATGTGTTACTTTCATTTACCTCTCTTAGTTGCCAAGGAGAAACATTGGTAGACTAAACAGAAAGGGTGAATGATGGGTCATTCTAGAGTAGATGGATGATCATTTTGTCCTTCAATTCCAGTGGTTCTGAAAGTGTGGTCTTCAGAATCTTGTTAGAAATGCAAATTAATGAATTTATCTCATGCATTAGAGTCTCTTGGAACTGAGCAGAGAAAACTGTATTTTAACAAGCTCTTGTGGTGATTTGTATGAACATTAATGTCTGGGAAGCACAGCTCTGCACTGCCCTCTATACTTTGTGCCTATACAGTTTCTTTCTCACTCATTCACACGTCTCCAGTGAACCACTGTTGTCTTTGGGAACATGATATAGAAGCCAAATCAAAACGGAATTAACAACTCTTTCCACTCACTGTTGGGTGCATTCTAATCTTAGAGTGTTGGTTCAAAGCTTCTCCCCCAGGTTTACTTCTTTCACCCCTACCCCTTATAGATTGGATGATTCTACTGAGATCAAGGTCTTTGAGACATTCAGTGGCCACTCCTTGAAGAGTTCTCATTGTGTAGAATCAGGTTTAGAGAAAGTTAGAATTCTCTTCTTTAGTAAAATTGATATATTTTCCTTCTGTTAAAAGTTAGGAGGTCAGGTATTCTAAAGGAAATCTTTCTGAAGACCAGTGAGAATAAGGTAAGGAATAGTGAGGCTTGTACCTGGGTTTGCAGAAAACTCAGATACTGCTAGAGGAATAACAAAAGTATATCTTTAGTAATAATAATATTTCTAAGTTGAGCTTCCATACTTACTTAATTGTCTGTCCCTAAAACCTACTAATACTCTGGCACTATTATAATATTAGCTCCATTTGGTGATTAAGAAAAGTGAGATCTAATTGACTTTATTATCAAAGTCATTAAATAAATTAATAGTGAAACCAGAATTATTTCCTATACATCCTAATTCCAGAGCTTATGCTTGTAGCTATCATGCTCAAGTGCTTCAAGGAAAGTTTCTTGGTACCTAACCTGTGCATAGTTAGTGTGGTTATATAGTTGGTGGCATTAGCAAATAGTTCAGAAGAAAGAAATTCAAGTCTAGCTGTTCTTGATATCTTAAGAGTTAAAGGGTAAAATGTGGGAACAGAACTAGTTCTCTATAGTGCCTGATCATATTCAACAGGTTTGGAGTATATGTATAACTTTTGGCCAAATTCTTAGCAAATAATAAAGAATGTACATCTGCTTAGTGTCTTCAGTATTCATGCACTCATTCGAGGAAAGTAATTGTTGAGAAATAATTATTTGGGCCCAGATATTTTTTAGGTTTAAATAGAACTCATTTTTTTCTTTGACAACTGATGTCACCAAGAAGAAAGTAAACGTTTTATGTTAATTACAATGTTAATATTGCTGTTGTTGCTGATTTCCATTTTTTATGAAATTTTCTAGAGAATTTCAAACAGTTTGGCCGTTTTATGAATATTAAGACAATTAGTCAGTCATAAGCTCTTACGATTTTCCAAATATCTTCTGGTATAAGAATAAAAATTCTCTTTTGAAAACCTCATTTAACTTTAATAAAAATTTCTAATTCAATAAGGAATAAATAACAACCATTAATTATTTATAAAAAATATATTGAAAATTATAGTAATAGTGATACTAATATCTTGTACATTGCCTTATTCCAAAGCACAAGTTATTTTGCAAAACTAAATCACTGGTCCAGAATACGGCAATTATAATAAAAGGTTATTTATAAAATTAAGAAAAAACATTCAAATACATATCATGGACTAGATTTCTTCATGAGAACGTCAGGTCAATGTTGACTTACTGCTTTTTTGCATTTGGTCATGGGAAAACTAAATTTTTTGTGTGTATGTAGTGACTCTTTAGAAGAGACACTCCTTCAGTACTGGACACATTGTTCTCCCAGATCCCCAAGTACCTACTCCCTAAATAGCCTTTTACCTAAATTTCTTCTACTCCTAATAACCAGTCATTTAGCAAGTCCCACCATTTTTCCTTCACCTTTTTCTTTACTTTTGCCCTTGTATAAGTCTTGTTTTAACTCCTGCCTCAAAAGACTGAGCTCTCCAATGTTTAAGTGTACCTCTGTCATTCACACTGCTAGGTGGACATTCTCTAGATGCATTTTTGCAGCTAACACTTTTGTCTTATCATACTGGTAACAGGATTCAAACGTTTTGTTTTTGTTTTCTTTAAAACAAATTCAATTATGTTTCAAAAATTCCAAATGGCAAAGTCCATTATTAATTAAATAACTCCAACTTTATCTTCTCATCCTGACTTGCTACGCTACTAAAACACGTCTTTCTGTCTCTCCTATCTGTCATGGCCATTTCTACCTTAGAAACATTCCTCATGTATCACTTCATGAATGGTTCTTTCTCTTCTCTCAGTCTATGTATTTATTTATTTTTTCTAGTTAGACAATGATTTTATTGCTTGAGTACATAGACCAATTTATTAATTAAATAACTCCAACTTTATCTTCTCATCCAGGGCAGAGGCCATGGATGACTTGTATTTCCAATTAGGGGGGAAGACTGGTTTGTCTTATAATATTGAATCAACTGGTGAATATGGCTCTCAGTCAGAACCAAACGGAATTTAGCATCCTCATACTTTTTGTTCCTCTGAAGCTGCTTTCAAACAGCAACAGCTTTCTTAATTAAATGGTTGAGATCCTTAGGGAGGTCAGGAGCAAGTCCTTTGGACTTAAGAATTCTACAGATTTTATTGCCTTTCACAAAACCTACTTGTGCAACACCTTGTGAGTCTCTCACGATCACACCTATTTGTGAAGAAGTCAGTCTGTAGATTTGCTCTTTCATGTCATCCACATCAACTTCAGTCAGGTGGGAACGCTGTGGCAGTTGGGGGAGGCGACTGGGGCAGGCCCCTCTTGGGAGCACATGTTCAAACCATGATGGCTGTGGACCAGGCAGTGAAAAAGTCTCAGTCTATTTAAACCCTACCTTTCTGTTGGTGAGAAAATGTTTTGTTATGGAGTGTGCATGTTGGAAAGTATGCAGTGTTAACCAGATGTGGGTTCAAGATCCTACTCTACCACTAGTATCAGTATGATCTCCATAAAGTTACTGAACAGTGCTGAGCCTTAGTTCTTAATAATTACATTTCATAGTGAACTATTACATTGAGTATTTTTTTAGCAAATAAAAATGCTATGTCAACAATTCTCAACATTTAAAAAAATAAATGTGTTTAAAAATTTGGTTCCCAACACAATGGAAACAAATGCCACACTTGCTTTGAAGAAGCTCTTAGATATTAAAGGCATTCTGAGACTATGCTTTATAAGTTTTAAGAATATAAACATTTTAATTTGAATAATTGTTTTGATTTGGTAAATTACTTGTGTATTCTGGTAAACATAGTTTATAGATAAACAATCCAGAGAAAGATGAAATATGGGAGTATGTTGATTAAAGTGTGAATTACTGGTATTAGTAACACTATTTTATAACATATACTACTAGCTGGGACTGAGCCCTCAATAAACTATCTCAAAGTTTTTCGGTATACTCTTAATGCTGTTTAGTAATGTGCAATGACTCTCAATCCTAACTTTAAGTGCTTTGTGAGCTAAGAATTATCTTTACCTTACTTTGTATATATCAGATTGGGAAAAATAGTGCTGGAAATATGTTTATAATGGATGGACAGAATTGCTCAAGATTTAGGAGTAAGCATGATTGAATAAATTACATGCGTAATCCTAAAATAAAGTCTCCAGCCTCTAAAAATTTGGTAAATCATACTTAAAATCTAGGTTTGCAAATCCATGCTCATTTTTAAAAAATGTGCCATGTCCTCTTTCCTGGGACCTCATTATAGTTACTGGTCTCTTCTTATTTCTGATATCTCATTGCATAATGCCTGGTTCATAACAATACATGGTAGTCACTGAAGTTGCTTTGATGCTGCTATAAGGAAGCAAGCTGGGTTAAGTTGCTAGCTACCTCAGTTTCTGAGTGTCTAATAGAATAAAAATGTTCAAACTGTAATTTTTCTAAAATTAGGCACTTAACAGATATTAATAAATCTGTGTTTTCTTCTTTGCCAGAAAAGAGTAATGATGAAATAGTAATGATCCAATTTTTAATGTAAAAATAGGTAGGAAACAGTAAAAGGTTTAAGAAAATGTATTTATAGATAATTTTGGGGGCTGGGCTCTTATTTATTAAACTTGTCAGTGACAGTGATTTTGTTTATTCTTTTTTTCACATGCAGACACACAATCTCTAATGGGGACAGCTTCTCCATACATACGTAACATGTTTTTTCTGATAATAAACCAATCAAGCTGAATCTTTCTTTCCTGCTGATTTGATTGACATGCTAATCACCACAATATACATCACTTCCAAAATACATTTGTCTCTTGGCCAATTCATAACTTCACACTCTGTGAGATTATAGTCAACACTGAGGATTTTTTCACAGCCAAGTGTTATTTTGTCAAATTCTAGTTCATTTAATTAAAAATTTAAGCCTATGCATTATCACTCTAAGAAATTGTAATTTGTTAAAACAAAAATACTATTTTTTAGGAAAAATTACAGGTTTACCTGATAATATAAAAAAGGATAGCATTGCACTGCTGTAAGACGTGCTTACAATCTTAAAAATGCTTAATAAAACATCATAGCTTAGATCAAGTTGGAAGACAGAAAAAATAGTAGTCTTCATTCTCTTGCTTAGAGGCTGTGGTCCATTCAAACAGCATTCTTATATGGGGTGGAGGTGTTTAAAATAGCAACACAGATTCTTATTTCATTCACTCAGTAGCTATTTATTAATATCCATAATTGCTAGACTGTGATTTAATTACTGGGCGTATAAGAGGTATCTTACTGATAAGTAAAATTTAAAAAATAATTTCATGCCATCATCAGGTTTATACTAGGGTAAAAAATGATAAACATGTAACCAATTAAATTAATAATAACATCAGATAATAAAAAGTGGCATAGAGAAAATACAACAGAGTAATGGGAAAGAATGACTACTGTTAGTTGGTAGGAAGAATGACACTTCAACTGCAATGGTCAAAGGCCTCTAAGAAATTAAAAGCTCCACTGACTCAGATTTAGAGGTTGCAAGTGCAGTGTTTGGCAAAGATAGGATTCTAGGTGCCCAGTAATTTGAGAGGAAATACCACATGAAAGAAGATCTTCGTAGCTCTTATATCATTTAGGTTGGGAATAGACTACAGAAGCTATCAACGCAAAAGTGTGCAGTGGCTCAACAGATTGCCTCCCAAAAGAGTTTAGGAAAGAGGCTCTAGTCTTCTTTTAACAGTTCTCAAACTTTAGCCTGTATTGGAGTCACGTGGAGAGCTTGTTAAAACACTGAATGATGAGTTCTAGCTCCAGAGTTTCTGATTAAGTAGGTACATGGTGAGGTTTAGAATTTACATTTCTAAAAATGTTGCCAAGTAAGGAGGGGGATGTTCTGGGAATAACAATTTTAAAACATCTGTACTAGAATGATCATTATAGACTACAGCCAGCCAGTGAGACAGAAACAGGGTTTGGAGGAACATGTTAGATATATTTTCTTTGCTCCTGTTCAACGACAAGAGGCTTGTCTGCAGCAAGGGGCCTGCTTGACCACTAAGTTTCAGGTGAGCTTAACCAGTGAGGAACATGAGCAAGCAATAAGGTGAAGGGAGGATGGAGAGATTCAATTGCTAACTCCAATTTTAGTAAGATAGCTGTCAGCTGACTGTCCACAATCCAAGTTTCCTCTCTCTGTAGACAGCCCCCTCTATACAGCCCTCTCTCTCTTTATGTTTCTGATACCATTACACTTCTCATGCCCTTCCAGGCTTAGAAAGTTCAACAGGCAGTTAGTTGCTCTGCCTTCTTTGTAAATTATTTATTTATTCATTTTTTAGTTATAGTTGACAATCATTGTTATATTAATTTCAGGTGTACAGCATAGTGTTAGCCATCTATATAATTTATGAAGTGATCCCCTTGATTAGCCTAGTGCCCACCTGACAATACACATAGTTACTACAGTATGTGTATTCTCGCTGTATTTTATATTCCAGTGACTATTTTGTAACTATCATTTTGTATTTCTTTATCCCTTCACCTTTTTCACCAGCTTTTCACTACCCTCTCTTTCAGCAACCATGGGTTTGTTTTCTATATCTATGACTGTTCCTGCTTTGTTTGTTTATTTTGTCCTTTAGATTCCACATTTAAATGAGATCATATAGTATTTGCCTTCCTCAGTCTGATGTAGTTTGTTTAGTGTAACACCTCTGAGGTCAATTCATCTTGTTGTAAATAGTAAGATTTCAATCTTCTTTATAACAGAAGAGTATTTCATTGTATATATCTACCACATCTTCTTTATCCAATCATCTATTGATGGCCACTGAGGTTGCGTCCATATCTTGGCATGGTAAATAGTACTGCAGTTAACATAGGGGTGCATATATCTTTTCAAATTAGTGTTCTGAATTTGTACAAAGAAGTAGAGTTGCTGGGTCATATGGTAGTTCTATTTTAATTTTTTGAGGAATATCCGAACCATTTTCCATAGTGGCTGTACCAATTTGCAATCCACTCAACAGTGCACAAAGGTTTCCTTTTCTCCACATCCTTATCAACACCTGTTATTTGTTGATTATTGATGACAGTTATTCTGACAGATGTGAGTAATATTTCATTGTAGTTTAATTTGCATTTTTCTGATGATTGGTGATGTTGGTCATCTTTTCATGTGTCTATTAGACATGGGTATGTTCTCTATACAGAAATGTCTACTCAGATCCTCTGCCCATTTTTAAATTAGATTGTATTTGTTCGTGTGTGTGTGTTGCATAAATTCTTTAAAAATTTTTTATATTAAGTTCTATTTTTTAATTTTTTTTTGTTTTTTTTTGTTTTTTTTTTTTGTATGTGGGTATTTCCCTGGCTGGTAATCGAACCCAGGCTGCAGCGTTGATAGCACCGAAGCCTTAAGCCAGTACACCACCAGGGAACTCCTATATTAAGTTCTTAGCAGATGTATCATGATGAATATTTTCTCACATTCAGTAGGCCATCTTTTGGTTTTGTTGTTCTTTTTCTTTACTGTGCAAAAACATTTTAATTTGATGTAGTCTCCTTTGTTTATTTATTTATTTTTTAGTTTCCCTTTCCCGAGGAGATAGATGAAAAAAAATATCAGTAAGAGCCATGTTAAAGTTTACTGCCTATGTTATCTTTTTGGAGTTTTATGGTTTCAGGAGTTAACGTCTAGGTTTGTAATCTATTTTTAGTTTATTCTTCAATATAATGTAAGAAGGTGGTTCAGTTTCAGATTTTTTGCATGTATCTATCCATGTTTTTCCCCAAATCATTTAATGAATAGACTATTTTTACCCCACAGTAAATTATTGCCTCTTTTACTATAGATTAAATGAGCGTATAGATGGAGGTTTATTTCTAGGTTATCTATTGTATTCCATTGATCCATATGTCTGTTTTTATGTCAGTTTCATGTTATTTTGATTACTATAGACTTGCAGTATAGTTTGATATCAGGTAGTGTGATACCTCCAAGTCTGTTCTTCTTCAAGTGTGCTGTGTCTGTTTGTGGTCTTCTGTAGTTCCATATACATTTTAAGATTATTTGTTCTAGTTCTGTGAAAAATACTATTGGTATTTTGGTAAGAATTGCATTGAATCTATAGGTTGCTTTGGACAGTATGGGCATGTTAACCATGTTAATTCTTCCTATCCATGAGTGTGTTATACGTTTCCATTTATTTGCATCTTCTTCAAATTTTTTCTTCATTATCTTATAGTTTTCTGACTACAGGCCATTAACCTTCTTGCTTAAATTTATTCCTAGGTATTAATATTTTATTACATCTGATACAAGTGTAAATGAGATTGTTTTCTTAATTTCTTTTCCCAGAAGTTCATTATTGGTGTATGAAATTCAACCAATATCTTTTCAGATAAACATAAATGAGAAAATTTATTTATTTCAACCCCTTGTCCCTTCTCTGCCACCCCCTACTTTTTCTGCCTCCTTCCTTTCTTCTCTATCTCCCCTGTTCTCAGTAACCCCCTGGTAATGCATAAACTGTTGTCTGTATCTATGAGTTTTTGTTTTGCTTGTTTTATAACTTTGTTACTTTCAGTTTTATATTTCACATATGAAAGAAGTCAAATGGTTCTTGACATTTTCTGTCTGACTTACTTCATTCAGCATGATAAGCTCAAGATCTATCCAAGTTTTCTCAAATGGCAGTATTTCATTCTTTTATATTACTGAGTAGTATTCCATTGTATATATGTACCACATCTTTTTTATCCAGTCCTTTATTGAAACTCGCTTTGTTATTTTTCTTTTTTCCCATGTCTTGGCCACTATAAATAACGTTGCAGTGAACATCAGGATATACACAAGGTCTGAAAATTAAGTTCATAAACTCATCTCAGAAAAAGCACTACATACGTCATTGCTGAATATCAGTATAGTCACCTTCGAAGTACCTGTTTGACATGCTATGCACTGATGGCAGTGCCTCATCCATTCTTCAAAGCAATATTGAAACATTTCCTGAAATGGCCATCAGAGTTGTGATCATATGACACTTGATGTCCTACATGTAACTAAAATGTCTTCCTTTCAAAATTTTCTTTATTTTCAGTTAAAGAAAAAAGTCATTGGGGGCCAGATCAGGTGAATAGGGACAGTGCTCCAATACAGTTATTTGTTTACTGGCTAAGAACTCCCTCATAGACAGTGTCCTGTGAGTGGGAACATTGTTGTGATGCAAGAGCCATGAATTGTTGGTGAAAAGTTCAGGTGTTTTTTTGTCTAACTTTTTTATGCAACCTCTTCAGCACTTCCAAATAGTAAACTTGCTTGACTGTTTGTCCAGTTGGTACAAATTCATAATGAACAATCTCTCTGATATCAAAAAGTTTAGCAACATTGTTTTGGCCCTTGATTTGAACTGATGGAATTTTTTGGTTTTGGACGACTGGCCAACTTCTATTGTACACTTTGATGCTTTGTTTTAGGGTCATATTGGTACACCCATGGTTCATCACCAGTGATAACATGGCCCAAAACATTGTCTTGCCTCACCAAAAGATCTTGGCAACCTGCAACCTTCATTTGCTTTTGTTCATTTGTGAGCTCCTTCATGACCATTTTTGCACACATCTTTCTCATGCCAAGATTTTCAGGTAGGATTTTCTTAACTGTTTAGTACCAATATTTTCTTCAATGTATTTATTTTTCCAAGTCTCATGTTTAGATCTCTGATCCATTTTGAGTTTCTTTTAATATATGATGACCGATTGCAGTTTAGATTTATTCCTTTGCATATGCCTTTTCAATTTTTCTAGTACCATTTACTGAGGAGACTTTCTTTTCTCCATTGTATGTTTTTGGCTCCTCTGTCAAAAGTTAACTGTCCATATGTATGTGGAATTATTTTTGAGTTTTCCATTCAATTCCATTGGTCCGTGTGTCTGTTTTTCTGCTAATGACATGCTGTTTTTGTTATTGTCACTTTGCAGTATAAATTGAGGTCAGAGAGTGTGATCCCTCAAGGCTTGTCCATTTTTCGGAGGATAACTTTGGCTATTCAGGGTCTTTTGTTATTTCATATAATTCTGATGATACTTTTATCTATTTCTTATAAAATTGTTGTTGGTTATATGATGAAAATTGCATTAATTTGGATATAGCTTTGGGTATTATGGCCGTTTTAAATATGTTGTGTTTTTATTTCATGAAAACAGAAAATATTTGCATTTCTTTGTGCCTTCTTGAACTTCTATTAGTGTCTTAGAGTTTTCAGTGTATGAGTCATTTATACTTTTTGTTAAGTTTGTTTCTAGGTATTTTATTTTATTGGTTGTAATTATAAAAGGTATTTTTTCCTTTTCTTTCTGACGTTTCATTGTTAGTATGTAGAAATGCTATAAATTTTTGTACATTGATTTTGTATCCTGCAACTTTATTCATTTATTTTTTCTAATAGCTTTTTGGTGGTCTTTAGTGTTCTCTATGGGAAGAATTATGTCATCTGCAAAAACTGAGAATTTCATTTCTTCATTTCCAGGATGCTTTTTATTTCTTTCTCTTGCCTGATTTCTCAGGCTAGCACTTTCAGTACTATGTTTAGTAACAGTGGTGACAGGGACATCTTTGTCTAGTTCTTGATTTAAAAGAAATAAATTTGTTTTTCATCATTCAGTATAACATCTGAGAGTTTATCATATATGGCCTTCATTAAATTGAATTACTTTCCTTTTATGCCCATTTAATTGAGTGTTTAATTATAAATAGATGTATCTTATCAAATGTTTTCTCTGCATCAATTGGTGTAATCATATTTTTTTCTTTTATTTTGTTTACATAATGTATCACATTTGTATATGATGAACCATTCTTGTGCCTGTGAAATGAATCCCACTTGACCGTGATATATAATCTTATTAATATGTTCTTTTATTTGGTTTGCTATATTTTGTTTAGGACTTTAGTATTTATGTTCATTAGAGCTATTCGTCTGTAGTTTTCTTTTTTTGTGTTACCATTACCGGGTTTTGAAATCCGGGTAATGTTGGCCGCCTAAAAAAAGAACTGAACAAACAAATAACCCATGGACACAATCGATAGTTTAATGTTTATTTGGGGACGAGTGGGTTAGGGAGGGGAGAAAGGGGAGGGGGTGGGAGAGGAGGGGGGAAGCTAAATATAAGGGGATGGAAAGAGGGGTCACATTAGGTGGTGAACTTATTATGCATCAAGTTGACAATGCAGTGTGGAATTGTATGCCTGAAACCTATGTAATCCTTGCTAACAGATGTCACCCCAATAAGTCTAACAATAAAAATGAATTAAAAAAAAAAATAAAATGAGTTAGGATGTGTATTGCCTCTTTTTCAAATTTTTTGAAGAATTTGTTTTTTTTTTAAAAAACAGCTATTATATTCTCTTTGAATACTTGATAGAATTTGCTAGTGAAGTCATTTGTCCTGTACTTTTCCTTTTGGGAAAAAAATTGATGACTGTTTTTTTTTTTTGTTTTTTTGTTTTTTTTTACAATTAATTGGCCTATTTAAAATTTTCAGTTCTTTTTGATTGAGTGTAGGAAGTCTATATATGTTTTCAAAACCGGTAAATTTGGTGATGAATAGTTTTTCGTAGTATTCTTATATAGTTCTTTGTGTTTCTGTGGTGCCCATCATAGTTTCTCCTATTTCATTTTGTTTATTTGAGTCTTTTTTTTTCCCACATTAGTGAGTCTACCAAGGGGTTTGTAAATTTTATTCATCTTTCTGAAAAACCATCTCTTTGTTGCATTAACTTTTCCTATTTTCTTTTTGTTCTGTATTTCATTTAGCTCTGGTCTAATTATTATTATTTCCTTTCTTCTGCTGACCTTGGATTTTATTTGTTCTTTTTCTGGTTCTTTAAGATGTAATATGTAGTTGTTTATTTGTGCTTTTTCCTTCTTAAAATAGGCCTGTAGTGATATAAATTTTCCTCTTAATACCGCTTTTGTGGCATCCCCAACATTTTAATGCAGTGTGTTTTCATTCACATTTGTTTCTATCTTTACGTCATTTTTAATTTCTATTTTGATACAGTCGTTGTGTCATAACATGTTGTTTTATCTCCACATGTATGTGGTTGTTCCTCTTTTCTTTTTGCAGTTGATCTCCAATCAAACTTTGTGGTCAGAGAATAAGCTTGGTATAATTTAAAACTTCCTAAAATTGCTGAGGCTAATTTTGTGTCCCAGCAAATGATTTATCTCTGAGACTATTTCACGTGCACTAGTAAGAATGTATAGTTTTGTGTTTTAAGATGACATGTTCTGTAAATATCAATTATGTTTAATTGGTCTAATGTATCATTTAAAGCTAATATTTCCTTATTGATTTTCTGTTTGGATGATATACCCAAGACTGTCAATAGAGTGTTTAGGTGCTCTATTATAATTGTTTTTTTTTCAGTTTCTCCCTCTAGTTCTGTAAGTAGTTGTTTTGTACATTTTGGTGCATTCTTATTAGGGGCATAAATATTAATGTGTCATGTCTTTTTGTTGTATTGTTTAATTTATCATTATGAAGTGTCCATTTTTGTGTCATACTACCTTTTTAATTCTAAAATCTGTTTGATGAGATATAAATATAGCTACACCCAATTTTCTCTTAATGTTATTTGCTTTAATTACTATTTTCCATCCTTTCCCTTTGAGTTTATATTTGTCCTGTAGCTGAGATTTGTCTCTTGGAGGCAGAATATTGTTGTGTTGTGTTTTTGATCCAATGTGCTACTCTATGCCTTTTTATTTATGAATTCACTCCATTTAAATTTAGGATAATAATTGATGAATGAGGATTTTTTATAACCATTTTATCTTTTGTTTTCTGGTAGCTCGGTGTCCTATTTTTTTCTTTGCTTTCTTGTTTCTGTCGGTTATTTCAATTTCGTGGTGTTCTATGCTATTTTCTTCTGTTTCCTCTTTTTAATGTTATGTGTTTCTGTTCTGGATTTTTTTTTCTTAGTGTTTATCATTAAATTTATGTGTAAGCAACTTTCATATGTACGGTAGCCCCTTTTCTTTACTGTGCTTTTTATCTCGATTCCATTTGAAAATTCAGACCTTTATTTCCTCCCCTTTTATATTTTCATTATCACAAAGTATCCCTATTAATTTTGATTTTTTGTTTCACGTTGAATAGCCTCCTTCAATATTTCTTATAATGCAGGCCTTATGTTGTAGAATTCCCTCAGCTTCTGCACATCAGAACAGGTCTTTATCCCTCTTTTCTATCTAAATAATGACTTTGCTGGATAAATTGTTTTGACTGATAATCTTTCTCTTTCAATAGTTTGAATATTTGATTCCACTTTCTCTTGGCTTACAGAGTTTTGGCTGAGAAGTCTGATGATGATCTGATGGGCTTTCCTTATCTATAGTCTTCTTTCACCTGACTGCCTGGAGAATTCTTCCTTTGTCATCAATGTTTGAAGCTTCACTGTCACGTGCCTTGGGGAAGGCCTGTTAGAATTGCGGTAGTTAGGTGTTCTGTTTGTTTCTTGAATTTGAAGCTCTAGTTTTTTTTCATAAGTTTGGCAAGTTCACATCAACTATTTGTTTGAAAAGACTCTGAGTGCCCTTTTTTCTCTTTTTTTTTTCAGGCATATCCATTATTCTTATGTTATTCTTTCTAATAAAGTCAGATAATACTTGTAAAGTTTTACCATTTTTTTTTTTAACTTTCAAGTATCTCTATTTTTTTATCTGTGTGATTGCTATACTTTTATCTCTAATGTCACTAATTATATCCTCAATCTGGTAAGCTGTGTTTCTTAAGTTAACTATTTTATTTTTATCTCTTTTATTGAGTTCATCTTTTCTTTTTTTTTTTTTTGGTTCTTTAAAATTTCAGTCTCTTTGTTAAAATGTTCCTTTTGTTCCTGGATTTTGTTTATCAGCTAATTAAATTATCTTTTTTTTTTTTTTTGGCATCTTTATGAATTGTCTCAAAACTGCAATGTTAAATTCTCTATCACTTAAATCACATCTTTATGTATTTAAATTCATTTTCTGGAGCGTTCTCATTTTATTTCTGAGCAGGTTTGTTTCCTTTGTTGTTCATAGCAATTAATTTATTTCTCTTCCGAGGCATCTACAGAGGTGCATTCTGTAGCAAATAGATACAAAAATTTTTTCAGTAGGTGTTGCTTGAGCATCTTATTCTCTTGCATTATTTCTTCTTCTTGCAGTGGGTGAATTCCTGTGAAGTGGACTTCTCTTTTTTTTGTTTTTTTATTTTTGTTTTTGGTTCTTTTGGGCGGGGGAGGGTAGTTCCCTGGCTGGGAATTGAACCCAGGCTGCAGCGTTGACAGCCCTGAAGCCTTAGCCACTTTACCACCAGGGAACTCCCAACTTCTCATTTTTGATCTGATTGCCTTTGTCTCAGAGCACCACTCTCCACCCTCATGAGCTGGTGTGGTAGGCAATAAGGATTAGAGTCTTTGAAACTTCAATGCAACCAGAAGCAGCAGTACCTGTGTGTTTTAGCTGCATTAGAGGAGATGGTAGGTATGTTTGTGGCTTCAGATTATGACTGGATAATGGTTGCTGACATAATGGTCACCCCTACTGCTCCTTTTAGTCATCAGAATTAGCTGTACTGTGTGTCTGCTGCTCAGGAACTATCTCCCCAGTTCCCAGGGCTGTAGATTCTACTCTTCATCCCAAAAGTCACTGTTATAGTTTCTCCTGGAACTCACTGCTAATAACAGGAGTGGGTGGAAAAGAAAGCTCTGGGAGGGTGGGGAGAGGCAGCCAAGCACTATGTCTTTTTCTTTTGCCTGGCAGTGAGGGCAGTGCGGGCTTACACTCTTCAGTATTTGATCTTTGCCCTGAGGTCTGTGCTCTAATGCTGGGTCCAGGGGTATTATATGCTGATTCTCTCAGGCTGGAATGCTTAGGGCCAGAGAAAGCGTGCCTGCCATTATCTCACTTCTTGTCACTCCTGGGTACTCATTGATCTCCAAGCTGTATCTCGAGGTCCCCATCTCTGCACCTCCTTCTCTCTCCCAGGGACCACAGCAAGCTTCAGTCCATGTCGCATGGCATTTGTTTTTGAACTTCCTCCTTTATTTTTTTCTAATTTGGTTTACGTTTTTCCACCTTCAGATGTTTTGACACAATTAGTTTGTCTCTCAGCTGTAAATGTGTGTTGCTTAGGAAGTCCTTTGTTGACTTAGTTGTTCAAATTGTTGTAACTTTCAGGGGACATTTCAAAAAGTTGTGCTCACACTGCCATTTGCGTCTGTTTCTCCAAAGTTCAACCAATTTCTAAATATTAATACTTTAGTAAATTAACTTATCAGTTCTAATAGCATTTTGGTGGAATTTTAAAAGTTTTCCATATCGTATCATGTTCAAATAATGGCATTTTTCCTTTTTTTGTGTGTGTGTCTAATTGCTTTGTCTAGGACTAAGTACTATGTTATGTTGAATAGAAGTGGTAAAAGTGGGCATTCTGGTCTTGTTCCTGAACTTAAGGAGAAAGCTTTTGGCATTTTCCCATTAAGTATGGTGTTAGCTATGGGTTTGTCATATATGCCCTGTATTATGCTGCAATATGTTCTCTCTATTCCCACTTTCCTGAGAGTTTTCATAATAAATGGATGCTTGATATTGTCAAATGTTTTTTTCAGCATCTATTGATATGATTATTTGATTTTTATCTTTCATTGTGTTTATGTGGTGTATCACTTTAATAGTATTGCAGATATTGAACCAACCTTTCATCTGAGGTATATATATACCATTCGATTGTGGTATATGATTTTTTTAAATGTATTGCTGAAATTGTTTTGCTAATATTTTATTTAAGATATTTCTTGTTTTTTGAGGTTGGCCTGTACTGCTATGAGTTTTTATCTTAGGACTGCATTTGATGTGTACCCTAGATTTTGGGTAAAGTATCCTTTGATCTCTTTCTTGATCTCATTATTAACCTACTTATTATTTAGTAACATATTATTTAGCCTCCATTTTTGTGTGTGTTTTTTAGTTATTTTCTTATAATTGATTTCTAGTCTCATACCATGTACTCTGAGAAGATGCTTAACATGATTACAAATTTCATCATTTATTGAGACTTGTTTTATGGACTTCCATGTTATCTACTTTGGAAAATATGTGTACTTGAAAAGAATTTATATTCTGTTATTTTGTAGTAAAATGCTCTAAAAATATTGACTAAATCCATCTGGTCTAGTGTGTCATTTAAAGCCACTGTTTCCTTGTTAATTTTTTGTCTATAAGATGTTTCCATTGGTGTCAATGCGGTGATAAAGTTTCCTACTCTGATTGTGTTACTATTGATTTCTCTTTATATGTTGGTCAATATTTACTTTATATATTTAGGTACTCTTATTTTTGATGTGTAAGTGTTTACATGGGTTATAACCTCTTGCTCAACTGATCCCTTTACCATTATGTAATGAGCCTCTTTGTTTCTTATTTTAGTCTTTGTTTTAAAGTCTATTTTGTCTGATATAAGTATTGCTACCTTGGCATTTTTATCATTATCATTTCAATTTGTATAAAATAACTTTTACTATCCCTTTGCTTTCAGACTCTGGGTGTTTTTTGATCTGAAGTTGGCCTTTTGCAGGCAGTATATGTATATGTCTTTTTATATAAATTTATTGTGGTGACATTGGTTAGTCAAATTATATCAGTCAGTGCTCTTTCCATCACCATATATTCGACCCCTTTTACCCTCTTCTACATTTCATCTAATATTGGTTTAATTATGATGAATTCTTTTAGCTTTTTATTATTTAGAAAGCTTTTTATCTCTCCTTTAATTTTAAATAATAGCCTGGCTGGGTAGTGTAATCTTGTTTGTAGGTTCTTGCTTGAATAGTTCATGCCAAGCCCTTCTGACTTACAAAGTTACTGTTGAAAAATCAGCTATCTTATGGGAGTTCCTTCCTTTCTCTTGTTGCTTTTAGGATTCTTTCCCTGTCTTTAACCATTTCCATTTTAATTATAATGTATCTTAAAGTGGGCCTGTTTGACTTCATCTTGTTTGGATATCTCTGAATTTACTAGACATTTATGTCTATTGCTTTCACCAGATTAGAAAAATTTTCACTTTTTAATATATTCTCAATCCTTACATTTCTCTGTTCTCTTTCTGGTACTTTTATGATGCAAATGTTATTATGCTACATATTATTCCACACATCTTTTAAATTATGCTAATTTTAAAAATATTGTTATTGTTATTTTTATTATTTCTGCTGTTTTGATTGTTTTCTGCTACTTTGTCTTCCACATCTCTGATTTAGTCCTCTGTTTCCTTTAGTCTGCTAATGATTCCTTCTAGTGCATTCTTTATTTCAGTTATTTTATTCTCATTTCTGACTGGTTCTTTTTAATGTTTTTTGTTCATTTGTTTTTGTCCTTTTTTTAATGCTTGCTTTCACTTTGTTGAGGTGCTCACTAAGTTTCTTGAGCATTCTGACCTCAATCTTTAACTGGTAACTCAACATCTCCTCTTAAATATTTCATAGGCACTTCAGGCTCAGTGTTTTAAAAAAATGAACTTTGTATTGTCTTTCTCTCACTCATACTTCAACATATATACATTTTTCATACAACTTTAAATCCTTCCTTCATTATTTTATTCATCATCATGTGCTTATTTTCAAAATCCACAAATTATAAAAAGTTTCTTACCTAATCCTTCACTGAATCGCCATTACTTCTATTATTAGTAATTATAATTCCCATTTTGGTAGGTGCTTCTTTTATTTCCAATACCACTATCTTAGTTCTGCTCACCATTATTTTCTAAGCAAATTACCTTAAGTCTTTTTAATTTTTATGATTGTACTATGTTTATGGTCTGATCCATTATCCATGCTATAGCCATAGTGATTTGTCTCAGATAAGAGTTTGATAATATTGCTTCCCTATCCTGTCCTTCAATTACAGTCAGGTAAACAGCTAGAACTTGCAGGGAGCAGATTATAAGAAATTCTTTCTTACTTGTTGGCAACTGTGTACTCTGTCATCAAGTATTTTATAGCTCCTGTCTTCCTTCAATATACAACCTAGACAAAACCTTTTCTAAGAAGCCCTCATCAGTTTGGGAGATTTTACTCTTAATCGTGGGCTTATCATTATTGAGGGTTTTGGTCACCACTTTAATTATATACATGTATGTCAGTCTCATTTACTCAACTATAATCAACCTGAGATAGAGATTGGTATTTTGTAAATCATTGTAACTCTAGAAACTAACAGTGTTTGACACAAAAAAGACATTCTGTCAACATTAATCAAAAGAATGACAGAGTAATGAATGAATGAATGAATGAATATGAGCAGAATACAAAGAGTATATGTGGTCACATATGGACGTGCATCACTCCTTTCTGGTTTGGCTACAGTGGCTATTCTGTAGAACTGGTGCTCACCTGAGTGATCCTAGCTTGACTGAGAGAACTTGTTATCAGGGACTTTGAAAGAACTATCAGTGTGAAAATTTAATACATGAAGAGGCTTTTAAACATGAGTTATATCACATTTTTGAAACTACCTCAGACACACAAATATACATACAAAATATTACTGTTTACACCATGGAGTTGTTTTAAAGAGTAAATTATGTAATAGAATTACAGGATAAAAAGAACTTAATAAAGGCATTTTTGGCAGTGTCACTATACAATGTTCAACCATTTCCATGGACATCAATTTTGATAAAATAAGTTATGAATTCAATTATTCTGTCAGGTTAAATGTATTCCACCAAATTAACTGCAGGGCATCAGCTCAACCATGTAACATAATGTTTCTACTGAGATAATACTAAATTTAAAAAATTTATTACTTTAATAATTGAGCTGATGAGACATAACATTTTAAACGGGACAGAAAATGATGGTACTGTCTTATTTCAAATGGTACCTATGATCAGCCTACTGACAGCTAGTGAGATGAGGCTGACCATGTGTACCATTTGAAATGGGATAGTACCATTGCTTTCTGCCCCATTTGAAAACGGTGCATGTGGTCAGCCTATCGATAATTTATGTTAAAAGTGTGCACTTAGAAAATTTCCCTTGCATGCAGTGCCTGACTCAAAATAAATAATCAATATCTGGAATCCATTCTATTTCCAATTAATATTTAGTATTAGGAGAATATTATTAACTGAAGAATATTCATGTAATGTTTATACTCATTCAATATTCCAGAAATATTTTTGCTTTTATTAAGGTATGCTTTCAGGTGATACCTCACATTTATATTTTCCTAATTGTAGTGACTTTATTAGTAGTTTGAAAATTTTTTTAAATTAGGGAATAAAATATATTGCTGTGCTTTTATCTTGAAAACACAGTTGTGGTTCCTAGGAAGTGTGTGTGTGTGTGTGTGTGTGTGTGTGTAAAAGAAAGTGTATATAAAACAGGAAAATTATGAAAAAGTACAAATTTTCTTATCAGTGGTTAAAAAGTTGGGGAAATTTTCTAGGTAAGAGGTTAATGAGATAGTTGCTGCTTCAGACTTACTTTGTAATTTGAACACTTTTTGTTTTCCCAGGATTTGATTTGATGAAACCCGAGGGCAAAGCCAGAACCTACCATGTAGCATATGGTTAGCAATGATTTTCCTAACAACCATCAGAAATTGGCACAAGTCCTCAACATGCAAGTAATTATTCTTGTGGTAATGAAAGGTCAGTAGCATATTTACTTCTCAGATACTTATTTTCTGTTGCACTATAAAAGAGCTTAGCACTTAGAAAAGTATACAGGTAAATATTTAAAATAAGCAATTTCTAAAGATTAAATTATAGGCTTATTGTAAGCTTTATGTGTCTGCAGGATCCTCCAGGGCTGTTTTTGGCCAGCATGCCATTCTACTCACCCCAAATTAAAGGCTGTCTTAACTTGGGAGGTGATAATGAGCATATACAATCTCAGAGTAAGAATACTGAAAATTTCTCATTGAATTCATTATGAAAGTAAAGTGACTTGATACAACATTCACGTGACAGGATAGAATCTCTCACTACAGGCCAAGAAAATTTGGAAGTGTTACTATTGGTATATTTGTAGAAAAAAAGAAGAAAGAAACCTAGTGAGCTGTGAAGACCCTGTAGATGAAAAGAACAGTGGAAGGATGTAAAGTCCCTGGGTACCCACACGGTTGGAGAAGACAGTGAGTGGACGTAATGTATCTGGGTTTCCACATGGATGAAAGAGAAGACAGTGAGAGGATGCTAAGTCCCTGAGTCACCACGCGGATACACCCCAAGCAGCTAACTGTTTTCCCCAAAGTAGAAAATTTGTGTCTCAGGGAAAAAGAGAATAAACTCCATCAAACACCTAAACAAACATACTCAGAGATATAAACCTTTGAGGAACATAACATATTAATAATACATTTTCTTTTTATTGTTTTCTTCCTTTTCTAGTGTGTAAAAAAAGCAAAAACAAACAAAAAACAACTGAATACACAACACCTAGGTGAATAACAAAATATGTAAAGTCAATTATTATAGAAACAGTAGAAATTATATTTAGAGTACCTGTTCTTTTGATTAATCTAGGCTATTATTAGTATGAAAATTTATTTTGAGCTAAAGACTCAGAAAAAAATTCAATCTATTCACGTCTAATGGAGACCATTCCAAATCAACAAATTATTTCAATTACTTCAGTATTAATGTTCTTTTTCTCATATCAACTTACATGATTCCACAAAACGAAAGACATTTTGGTAAGATGCATATTTTAGGTGCTGTTTATACAAAACAATCAGATCAAATATTTTGATGGATTCTAAGTCACAAAATTTGTGGACTTAGTCACTCAGCTGAGATAATTAATCTCAACCAACTGATCATATGACATTAGCTTAATTGAATTGAATTATCAGCCCCAACAGAAACAATCTTACTTTAAATTAGAAACCCAGGCAGAAGTTTTATCTGATTTAGCCTTGTTTAGCAAACCTAGTTTTGATTACAGTTATCACTGAGAATTTAGGCATTAGAAGAGAATAAAGTGTAAGAAAAACATTATTAGATCTTAATTCCAATCCCATCTCGACCTCTTCCTAGATGTGTGTGATTCAAGTACTTGTATTATTTTTTTCTCAGTGATCAGATAAGCACTGTTATACTGAATTTTATTCACATATAAAATCTTGGCTCCTTTGGGGCATGTGATTGACATGTATACTTTCTCATTTTCTTTTTTTGACCACTTAGTTTTCTTTATTCATTTTTCATTCATTTATTAGTTCAAAATACACCTATGACACTATTCAGGACATAACTTTCCTTGCTTCTTATATTCCTCTGTTATAGTACATATGAAAGGAGACCCCAAAAACCTTGAAATGTATTTATAAAAAATTGGTACTTATTGTTGCATTTAAACTTCAGTCACCTTTAATGTACTCTTCATTTGATACAATACACCTATCCAGACACTTTTTTCTATGGCTCAAAATGGTTTTTGAACTTGTCAATTTTGATGGCTTTTAGAACTTTGCTTGTCTATGTTTCACCTCATCCACATCAGCAAAACATTTCCTTTTCAGGACTTTTTTTCATTAAGGGAAACAAAAAAAGGTCACTTGGGGCAAGAAGCCTGTACGGTAAGATAATTCCATTTTTGGGGGGTCCCCCTTCATATAATGTGCCTTGTAAGTGTTTTGCTTGCTCACACCTTTTACTAAACTGTGTGCTTCTCAGTAGTAGGAATGGTCTCTCACACCCAGCCCTTAGAACGCACCCAGACATAGATTCAAGATTCTCTGCAACTCACCAATGCACTGTGAATTTTTCTAAAGCACAGCTTAATTTTGTGAACCTCTTGTTCAAGAATAGGATACAATTAAAATAGTCACTCCTCACTCCCTCACTACTAAACAGCACTCTAGTTTCTAAATCAAATAGTAGATGAATGGGTGCATTTATCAGCTAGTTCCAATGTATCTTTCTCGTTGTCCCCTCCAGATACCCAACATCGAGGTAGTTGAGGCATTTTTAAATACTCATGAATAATCTTTTACAGTCTTTGTACCATTAAGTTCACTTTCTCCTCCTCCTACGTAGTCCCTCTTCAACAAGCTATTACCTAAACTAAAACTATTTTTTAAAAGCCATGTCTAAAGCTTAAGGAAGTGTGTTCCAATTTCTAAACCTTTTTACATAGGAAAAAATCTTTTCCATCTCTGAATTTTATTTTCCTTAACTGTATACCTACGCATCTGTATTGGTTATCTGTTATTGCATAACAAATCATCCCAGAACTGAGCAGTTGAAAACATTCATTGCTTCACAGTGGTTATGATGGTCAGAAATTCTTGGGTGCTTTGCTTAGGGATTATGGCTCAGGGTCTCTCATGTCATTGTGGTTTCCATAGTAGCCTGGATTGCAGTCATTTGAAACAACAGAGCTTCTCTTTCCAGGATTAAATTGTAAATATCAAAAGGCAATTATACTGAGGGCCATTTTGGAGGTTGGCTACCATATTTCTCTTTGTTCTTCAACTTTTATTCTTGCATTATAATTTTTCCTCTTTCTATGTGAGATCCTTAATAGTGTACACCTTGCCTTTTTCATCTTTATATCTTCTTCTATAGTTGTGTGAATAAATGCTTATTGAATTAATTGAATTAAACCAATGCTTCATGCACTAAATAAAATTTCTAGCTTCTTAGATCAGGATACTAGAATGTAGCAGAAGTATATGAGGACTGTCTAGAAAGAATCCAGCCAGGTAACCATTCTTGTTATGTTGACAATGGCTGGATGTTTTTCCAGACAACCCTTGTATAAAAAAGGTAACTCTACTGAAAAAAATGCAGAGGCTTTCTGATAAATTTATAGTAAGATTTGGTGGTGGGAGTAGGAAAAGTCTTGTCTTTTTATTTTCTGGCTTTCAAAATAAATGTGCAAAAAAGAAAGAGGAAATAAATTATGAATATCAGAACTGGGAGAGGGGACATCACTGTAGATCTATTTCATGGACATCAAAAAGATAACCAAGCAATATTGTGAAGAACTTTATGCCCATGAATTTGATAATGTAGATGGAATAGACCAAATTTTTGAAAGGCACATACTGCCAAAAACTCACACTAGAAGAAATAACTAATCTGGATAGATCTATATTTATTTTTAAAAAATCCATAATTAATAACCTTCCAAAACATAAAAAAGATTCAGCTCATATGGGTTCTGTGGTAAATTCTATAAAATATTTAGGGAATTAAGCAGAAAGGGTACTTTCTAACTTATTCTATGAATTACCCTATTTTTAAAACCAGATAAAAATATTACAAGAAAAAAAAAAACTTCATACCAAAAAACAAAACAAAACAAAAAAACTTACACACCAACAGCTCTCATGAACATAAATGCAAAACAAAACAAAACAAAAACAAATAACAAATAACTTGATAAAATATAGGCAAACTATATCTATAATGTATAAAAAGAATTATACTCTACTACCATGTGGGATTAATCTCAGGTAAGTAAGACTAGTTTAAAACTTAAAAATCAATTTATATAATTTATCACACTAAATGGCTAATGAAGAAAAATAACATGATCGCATCAATAGACATACAAAAAGCATTTGACAAAATTTAACAACCATTAATAATAAAAACACTTGGTAAAGTAAGAGACGGGAATTTCCTTAACTTTATAATGACTATCTCCAAAAATCGACAAATTACAGTCTACTTAATGATTAAAAAACTCAGTTTTACCACTAAGATTAGGTATAAGGCATGTATGTCCCCTTTCAGTACTGCTATTCAATATTGTACTGGAAGTCTTAGCTAATGCAACAAGAAAATGAAAGAAAAGAAAAAGAAAATAATGTAAAGATTGGAAAGAAAGAAATAAAATAATTCTTTTTGTAGATAAAGTATTGTCAATGTAGAAATTTTAAAAGAATCAACATCAACAAAAACACCCCATGAAACTAGTAAGCAATTATAGCAACGTTGCAGGGTTTAAAGTTAATATATAAAAGTCAATTGCTTTTTTATACACCAGCAATGAACGTGTGAAATTTGAAATTAACAACACAATGCAATTTCCATTATTATTCAAACAAATGAAATATTTATGCATAAATCTAATGAAATGTATGTAAAGTCTATACAAGGAATACTTCAAAGTGATGAGAAAAATCAAAGAACTAAACAGATGGAGAGATATTTTATGTCTCTGGACAAGAACACTATTGCCAAGGTGTCAGTTCTTCCCAAATAGATCTATAGATTAAATGCAAGTCCAATTAAAACCCTAGGAATTTATTTTTCATATATTAACTAACTGATTTTAGAGTTTATATGGAGATATCCAAACCTAGAATACTCAATATAATATTGAAGGTTGAAGAACAAAGTTGGAGGACTCACACTATCTGACTTGGGAAAAAAGTATAAACTTACAGTGACCAAGACAGTATGGTATTTGAAAAAAAAAAGACAAATAGTTCAATCATATTGAACAGAAATCTCAGAAATAGACTCAAATAAATATAGGCAATTGATGTTTTACAAAGGTGCAAAGGTAATACAAAGGAGGAAATACCTCTTCAACAAATCTTGTTGAAACCGGAAAGCTACATGTAAAAATATATGTATTGATTGTTTGATTGATTGTGTTCATGGGTTATTTGTTTGTTCATTTCTTTTTTTTTCTTTGCTTTCAGTTTTATATTCAATAGTAAGAAAAGATGAAATATTGCCATTTGCAACAAAATGGATGGACCTGGAGATCATCATGCTAAGTGAAATAAGCCAGACAGAAAAAAACAAAGAACTGTATGACTTCACTAATATGAGTAATATAAAACTGAAAGCAAAGAAAAAAGAAATGAAGAAACAAATAACCCATGGACACAATCAATAGTTTAATGTTTATTTGGGGACGAGTGGGTTAGGGAGGGGAGAAAGGGGAGGGGGTGGGAGAGGAGTGGGGGAAGCTAAATATAAGGTGATGGAAAGAGAAGTCACACTAGGTGGTGAACTGATTATACATCAAGTGGACAATGCACTGTAGAACTGTATGGCTGAAACCTATGTAATCCTTGCTAACAGATGTCACCCCAATAAGTCTAACAATAAAAATGAATTGAAAAATATATATATATGTAAACAAAGGCTTTATACCACCCTTCACCAAAAAATTAACTCAAAATAAGCCAAAGTTCTAACTGTAAAATGCTAAACTGTAAAACTAGAAGATAACATAGGAGAAAACCTAGATGACCAAAATAAAAATGTTAATTTAAATTAAGTACTTATTCTTCATTGTAAAATTACCAGGTGTAAATAAAACTTTCTTCACCAAAATACTCACCAACCACTTACACTGAAAGTGCAATCAAGTTAGAGAGTAGAAGCAAATATAAAGTGTATTTTACGTGTACTGTGGTCATCCGATAAGCCACCTTGGAGCCACTTCGTAGACAGAGGCTTAGCACAGGCTCGCTCATGCATATCTTAGTCCCTGAATTTGTTTTACTGTTCAGAGTGCTTTTTTCTTATTGCTCATTGGTTGTGAAAAATTCCTAAAAAGGATTTGGATTTTTCACTTTCTTGATCACTCCATAGGACCTAATTCAATATCCTTACACACACCATCTTTTATAATGATTTGGGAAAAAAAATCACAAAATTTAGTCAAATAACTTGTACTGTTATTTTGGGCAGATTACTACCTATTCTCCCTGGGTTTCAATTCCCTGGATTTTAAAATAAGTATGTAGATTTTCATTATATTATTGTGTTGAACTAAGTTAATAAATATGCCTTACTCTCTGAGTTTTACATTCCTAGCAAATTTGCAATTCCTGGATACTGAACTCATGGTGTTGAAAACATGTTTTTATTTGTTTCTTTAGAAAAGCAAAAGTTGTATCTATTAAGAGTCAACTATATTAGATATTTAAAGAATATTCTTGAGGAATGTACTGAGGTAAATGTTTTCTTACCTTAGTAATCTTTATCCTATTTGTGAAAAGGTGACCTCAGTGTAACTATTTTAAAATGGAGCCTGAGTAGCCATTCCAGAGGAACCACTTTTATGTCCTGTTTCTTGAAATTGTGAGCTGTTTGAACTGGACAAAATAACCTTTGGACTGGGACAAGGTAACACTGTCCTATGATTGTTTGTAGAAGTAACAGGAGAGCAGACATCCTGACAACAAGCACAATTGAATATGAAAATTTCTTCTGTAGAGAGAATCAGTGACCAGTCACCCATGTAGCTAAAGATCAATCCAGTTTGTTAACACAAATATAAATTTGTTTCTTGTGCTTATTGATTACTTCCTTTCCTTTCTGAAAGAAACCCGTTGCCTTCAATTCTGTAATTGGAACACAATTTGGATTTCTGCTTATCTACACCTCTGAATTGCTGTGATCTAAAATAAATGTGTTACTCCTCTCTTTGGCTTTTTGTTTTTACCAAGTTACATATAATTTTAAAGTTCTTGTATGGTGTCTGTGGTAACTTCTGCCAGTAGTTTTTCTTCCCACATCTCAGTTCTGATTCTTTTGTTTTCTTTCCATTTTTACTTATGTCAGCCAAAATATTAAGTAATAACTAGTTAACCATTCACAGGAACTCACGACAAGGACTTCTTCCTTGATCATACTTTAGTCAGGCTCCTATGAGTCCTTTTTGCAAGTAGCCCCTTGGCTGCCTTCTGTTAGGAATTCTGTTAGGCCCTTTTAGTGAGGATTTTTCTGCCTTTGATGTCTAATCAAGTTTCTTTCTGTAATTTTTTACCCATTGACCCTCTCACCCTGCTTCTTGTTTCTAAATGTTGGCTATCTTTATTCTATTTGAAGTTAAGTTCATTTCTATATTCAATTCTCTCTCCCCTAGTACAGTAACTTGAATATACTGTGTTGTGACATTTTTAACAAGTATTTGGTACAAAAGTTTTCTTTTATACTTCTGAAAAACTTTAGAATGCTTACATTATCTTGAAGAGCTGTTAACAAGAAACTTCTCAATTGCAAAACAAAGCTGTTTTAAACTGGATTCTGTCCAGCTCTACTCAGAATCTTTTATTCACATTATTGTCAAAGTATTCAAAGGGACAAAATAGTCAACTAAGATTTTGTTCTGTCCCAAGATGTTGTACAATACTGAGTTTTTGGGGGTGTCATGCACTCAGGAGGAGGAAGAACATCAATTTACCTGAGAAATATAATTTTAAAATATCTTCTCCAAATCTATAAAACCTCCCTACAAAGTTAAAAGATAAAGACAAAAATAATTTTATTATTTAATCAGGATTAAACCAGAATATGATGAGAGATATTTAGTGAATAAATCAACCACTAAAGAGATTTCAAGGACAGAAAACAAAAATAAAAATCTCATTATTTTCTATAGCTAAGTGGATATAATCCAACCAATAAATAATGTAGGTTTTTGCAATTTGGAGTCAGGTGACAGCTAACTTAAGGCCCATTTTCTTTCAGGAAACTGGAAAATATAGCATTACTTATTTTTATTATTTCATTTCAATAGAATGTGTTTAGGCACCTTGAAGAAATATTTCATGGTTTTGAGATAGCAGGAGGCTTATTTAGTCATTAATAATACATATGTATATTTTAAAAGGCCAGTGAAAGAAATTCTAAAAGAAAAGATAGAAGGGTACAAGTCTTTCCTTTTATTTTTAATAGCTAGAAATAAACTTCTTAACTTGAACTTGTATTTTCCCTGACACAATACCATAAGGTATATTGAAGCATTGCAGGCAGCATCTCATGTGAAATTCCTATCTAAAAATTGTATTTTCCCAAATAACTCAAACAAATTTTGGGTCATTTAAAAATAACACTAGGAAAGCAATAAAAATAGTAATTATTTATAAAAGTGTTTTATGTCTTAAGATTAGTAACTGTTTACCTAATATTATCTTACTTAAATCTCACAAAAGCATTTTGACTTTGATAGGCAAAACTGGGTCTCTGATTATTGGCATAAATGTTTCTGTTCCTCTCAGCCAAATTTAATTTGTCAAAATGTTGTACGGTGTGTGTGTGTGTTGAAGGACCTATGATAAACATTGAAAGAATGTGTTTTTTCTTGCAGATGTAAATTTTGGATTTATTTTGAAGAACACACCCCACTAGTTCAGCCCTTAAATGGTACCTTATGAAATAAAACATGCATCCAACCCATTTATTTTAATAAAATAAATAAACTCTTATTTTATTCATATGGAAGTATTTAATTTTAAAACTATTTTTACATAAACCAAATCCATTCTAAATAAATTTAGTTTGAACCAAATCAAATAAAATCAAATTGAGTTTAGTAATGATGAACAGAAGCATCCAAGTGAATAAACTAATGATCCACATGACAGCTAATAAAACTTGAAAATTAATTGGATTTTGTACTCACTCATAATAAATCCCTTGAGTTCTTCAGGCAGTGACCAAAGTTTCTTTCACTTTTATCACCCAAGATAGTGGGATTACCATCAAGGCTGAGTCTTTAATCTTTGATGATAAAATGAGATGAATACTTAGGAAATACACCAGGTAGGGTAAATTTGAAAAAAAAAAAAAAAAGATAAAAAGCCTAAAGTGTTAGATTGCTTATCAGGGAAACAAAATGACTATAGCACATTTGCATAGTTGAAGGGAATTTCTACACATGCTTGCAAGGTATAATTATAAAGTTAGTTGTCTAATGCAAATAATTGACATGCATAATGAGGAATTTAATTTGTGTGCTTTCATTTCCACCTCTTTGATTGAAATATGATGTTTTGTTGTTTTTTGTTCTTTCAAACATATTAATTTAGATATAAAAAGGAAAGAAGTTAATAATTTCTTTGATTTTTTAATGAGAGAGATGAATGTGCTCCTTCTACTTTAATCCACATTATTTTTATGTAGTATTATTTTCATGTTCTACTTCAAACTGTGTACATTTAATGACCCATTTTGCTAGAGGACCGCTTGAAGCAACTGACCTCTGTTTACGGAGTTGGCTGAACCACTTGGTGTTATAATAAATTCATTTTTCAACCATTGATTATTTGTTTATCATATAATTAATGGCTGCCATGGAACATATTATTCTATATTAAAATAAGTTATCTCTTTACGGAGTCAACTTACAGAAAACATTCAAATTTATCTATTTGAAAGAAGTGAAATAAGCACACCTAAAATAAAACACATAATTGATTTTAAAGTCCTGTCTAAATCTAATTTAAAAATTCTGCAATGCAGATATTTTTATTTTTATTTTTATTTTTCAGCTGATGACAGTCAGGCTTGTAAAGGTGAATGACTTTGCCCAAGCTCACACAGCTACTAAGTTGTGGAGCCAAGAATGCAAGCCAGGGACAGTGCTTTTTACTCATGTGATCATTGGTTCTGAAGCTCTACCCAAAATAACACCTTCTGATACCTTAAGCATATAAAACATCTGAGAACTTCCCACGCAATCTTATTCCTAGGGTCCAGTTCTATATTTGGTAGACTGTACACTTTTTTTGATGATGAACCTGAGTGTCACAATGGTACAGATCATATAATTAGTTACACAAGTAAATATCTTATATTAATAGACACTGTTAAGTCAGATATTATCAGATTTCTCAACAGTGACACCAGGTCCTAGTGGAGCCACATCTCCCAAATTTTAAGGAAAAGTTATTTTGAGTGTAGATTCTGCATTTGGCTAAGTTAGTAATCTTGAAAATAGATGAAATATATTTCTAATTTCACAAGATTTCACAAAACGTATGCAAGTTGTCATAGAAATGACGTTTTGACCAAACCAGGAAGTACATGTTTAAATGTCATTGATATGGGACCTAGGAAACGAAGGATCCTGCACATCACAGTGGCACGGGGAATGCAAAGACAGGCACTGGGAGCAGTCCCACCCCGCGGGAGCGGGGACGCTGGGTGGCCATGGGAAAGGTACCTAGGAGAGTTTTTCATGGAATTAAACATGTAGAGAATATGAAAATTCTAGTGTAGCTTCGAGAGAAAAAACTGATGAATATTAATAAAATTAATAAACTATTTTAAATTGGTGATTATTAATGCCAAGAATACATTCAAGCATGTTTATAAGAAAAAAGTTTATGAACAAAATTCCTGACTTACCACATCTTATATGTAAATTATATTTATCATAAAATGTAAATTATGAGAATTTAACAGAAACATTAGCATGTGAAATTAGTGAGAAAATGACATATGGAGGTGCTTTTATTAGGGAAATAAACCTTTTAATACTCTACTAAGTGATGTCTAATATTGATGAACCAAGAAATATCCTCAGTTAGTAGACATAAGGGGATACGTCTAAAAAAGGATTTAATTTTGAACGTGGTTACCTTTGGTTAGTGGGGCTACAAAATGGGGAAAGGTTGGGTAGTATTGCCCTTTTCATTGTGAAACTTTAGTCTTATTTTATTTTTAAAGTTAAACATATAATTCTTCATAAATTGTATTAAATTTATGAAGAAAAAAACAGGGGTAGCATGTTGCCCTTATTGGTGACTTCTTCCTTCACAAATAATGCCTGCAGAAGTATACTTTATGTTTCCAATTGGAGATTTGGTTTCAAGTGCAAGGATATAAAGTGACTTCAATTTACTTGCTCCTGTGATGTGGCTGTGTCAGGGAAACACCATGCTGGTATTTTTTCTACTTCATTTATGTGTGAAGTCCTAGATTTAGTTTTCCACCTGATGCATTTCTGGTTGACCGAATTTGCCTCTGAGTTTCAAATATAATTAAAACAAGATACATTTTTATTGTATTCCATCAAATTGAGATTAATAATGTAAATTTGAAAGAATCAAACTTGAAAGAATAGGAAAGAGAAGAAGCTCACATATAGAGAGTAGCTCCTGTGTGTTAGGCATTATACAGATGGCTTACATGGATACCTTTTTAATCTTCGTTAAAAGAATCCCCTTGACATCCCTACACCAGACGCTCTAGTTGTTTCTAGAATCTGAGTCCCCTTGCAGTTGGAAGCTCGGAACCACAAGCTCTTTTTCTCACTCTTGAAGAAAAAAATATGAAACTCAACAGCTACTGCTGAGATGTACTATAGTTTATTTTAAGAGAGTGTCTCTTCTACTCTCCAGACACACACACCATTCAGCTGTCACTGACTTATTTAAATAGTGTGTATGTACATATGTGTATCTTTTTCGTCAGCTAGTAATTGGACTCAGCTGCTAATCTAATTGGGAGGCATAACTGGTAGCCTGTCCTCTATAAAGAGTCTTCCAAAATGTAACTTGACCCCTTTTGACTTTGACCTTGGAAATTGAGTCTTTTCTTGTGTATCCATCCTTTCCTAAAAGGGAGAAGTTTCAAAGCATCTCATTTTGTACATCATATAAAAATATATCCAGAATTGACACTCATTAGAGTTTGGTATCCTTGTACTCACTTTAATTAGTTCTAATTAGTCCCACCACATAGACAAACATTAAAGAAAGGAAAATGGATATTTTAATCTGAGGGAAGATGCTTTCTAAAGACTCAACAGTCTCTATCTTTCCATGGAAGAGAATTTTTAATTACAATCGTTCAGAGTGTTTGTTTAAAGCATACTATACAATTTAAAGGAAGTGTTCACAGAAAAGCTTCATTAATTGCTCCCAAATTATTTCTGTGATTATTTTTTCTTCAATATGTACATACATACACACGTACAGATAAGACCACACAATATTCCACATTTGTAAGAGTTTTGTATCATCAGAATGAGTCAAGTTTAAGCCTTTTTTTCCAAAGCCTTTATTCTGACTTGGAATAAACCTCACTCTGTGCTTCTGTTAAACAAAAGAAAAAATTAAATGGTTTTGAAGACAATAACAAAAATATTTCTTAGTTATTAATAGCATTCTTAAGTGGGGGAAAATTTCAAATCTTTTGACAGTTCAACGGGAAATACCTCTGATGTGTTCGAAGAACATCAGCTCTGAAACTCTGCAGGCGACATTTCTCAGGTGGGCTTCAACCTGTACATTCTGCTAATGTGAAATGAAGAGTTTAGCACATGCATTTATTTTTCTAGAAAAGCATAGCACCTAAGATTTTGTGCTCAGATCAGTCCCTACAAAGTTTAAAGAGGATGACATTTATGTTGTTTTGTCCCTTTTTATTTTTCCCACAGTGACCATAAATATATGCTGATTCCCAAATGCAGCACAGTGTTTGCCACAGCTTTCTCTTTATGCCCCCTCATCCCTCAAGTACACTCTGCATTAAAATTATATTCTAAATACTTGTATTTGTTGGCATTATCTTTGTATCTGAGTGAGAAAAATAAAGCATTTATCGGTACTCTGGATTGGCATTCCTTTTTGACAAGGAAGCTTGAGTTATGTGTATGCTATTAAAATGCAGTTTCCTTTAGGAAACAAAAGTAAGTGAAAAGAAATGAGATCAGAATAAAAGTGGGCTTCATGCTTTTAGTTGTTTGCAGTCATTTGTAGCTAATTCTGTATATAATGGGTAGCAACATTGATAACAACACCCTCTAAATCTGTCAGGGTAGCATCGTGTTAGATTAAACAATAAGTATAAAACACATGTAGTGCAGGCTTTAAGAGGTATTGTCTTATGTTTAACAATGTTTATTTATATTATATCAGCTGAAATGTAATGAAGTTAGTTTTTAATAGAACCTATGCTCTGTAAATATGTGAAGACAGAGGGAGACTTGGAAGATTCAATATTCTCAAAGCTATATGAAATGAACCAAGAATCCAGCATGGTTGAATCATGGCTGGTGCTATTGGTGTGCCAGCCTCATAGATTTGGCATGCTCCAAACTATTTACGCATGTCAGCTTGAATTCCAATGACTAGTATCTGGATCTCTGTTGGAGGGTTTGTGTCAAGTGCTGAAACCTACTGTACCTAAATAAACTAACTTCTGAGGGGAGCCCTTAAGCAATGAATATGGATGTAAGCATGTAAATATTTTTACCCCATTCTCCCTTAGAGAGGCATGTTTTAACAGAATCCCATAGTTTCTCCATAAGATTAACATTCAGTCACCCACAGATGTAAGCAATCGCTGCCTCTCTCTTGTTCCTGACCATACTGTCCATTCTCTTTAGTATCTCTGTACCTTCTGAATAACCTATGTGTACTGTCTTCTCATTTCTGAGTGGAGAGAAGAGGACCTGCTTCTACAGGGCAGAGCACAAAATCAAGTAAAACAGAAATTCTTGGCTAAAAATTGATTCAGAAAAATTTATTATTATTTTATAGGATGAGAAATGTTCTTTATATAATGTTTGCATGATGAAAAGACTAAACAATGTGGAGTAGAGATGACTAAGTAATCCCAACTTGAGCCAACATGAAAGGCAAGGAACTGGAATTGTATGTGGGAGAATTTAAACAAAAAGCAGTGAGAGCACAGAGGGTCCTGGGGTGGAGTAGGAGGTTTGAGTACAAGCCCTGTCGTGAAGGAGCCCAATTCAGGCTCCTGTTGGATTGAGATAAATAGATGGACCACGACCAAACAGTAGAATCGATAAAGGTGGGTGAGAAGAGTTTGCTATTAGAATGTAAAAGTGAGATGTGTAAGCAAGCCTGGGAGAACAGAAATCTTCAGAAATGATGAATATGTGAGGTACAGGAGTAAGTTAAAAAGGTGTATCCATTTGGAGAGGACCTGGGAGCTACAAAGAAATAGTAAGTTTTCCTTTCATTTTTCTTAAATAAGATTTATTTATTTATTTACTTATTTTTTTTTAATAGTTGTTCGTTTTATTACTATGTGTAAATTATATCTTTTTTTTTAATTCATTTTTATTGTTAGACTTATTGGGGTGACATCTGTTAGCAAGGATTACATAGGTTTCAGGCATACATTAGGTGGTGAACTTATTATACATCAAGTTGACAATGCACTGTAGAGTTGTATGCCTTAAATAAGATTTAGAATTTAGAATTTTTTTAGGTAGCTCTAAGTAGTTTGATAACACTTGAGGGTAGAATATTGGTGGGGGAGTGACCAAGAAATGACATTGAAAAGTGGGAAGATTCTAAATTTTGAAGGTCTAGCCCTGCCATAGCTACTGTGTGCAATAAAAAAGAAAAAGAAAAAAATAGGAGGAACAAAAGAAAAGGGCCAAGTCTCCAAAACAGACTTCAGAAGGGAAGGAGAGGGCTGAGCACAGGCAGGCAGTATGGAACCAAAATCAACTTGTATTCTTTTCCCACTCCATCTCATCACTGATACTGTAATGGTAATTTTTTAAAATGTGTTTTAGTTTTACCTTTAATAGACTGGATTTTCGTATGCATGACTCGACTCTTTACTATGCTCTAGGTGGCTGTTACATGACAGTGAAATAAATCTACTGTTTCAGCATTATCCAAACTTCAGGACTAGATTACCTGGGTTTGTTTTCTTTTTTCCATTCCCCCACGCCCCCAGTACTCTAAAGTCAGCATATGCTTATTATTAAGCACCTGCAGCTCATTGCTTGTCTAGTCTAGCTTAGTAAGCTTTTTAGTTCTCCTATTTTGTGCACATTTATTTGATATTATGTATTGTATTTGCTGCAAAGTACTATAAGCATTAATGTAGCTATAAAAATAAGTATAATAGCAACAATTACTAAAGTACTATTACTCAAGAAATTAGAACTTACATAAGAAAAACAAGAAAGATTAAAGAAATTATTTACTTATGATCTATTTCTCTTGAAATCTTGAGAGCTAAAATCCAGAGAATGAGCCACAATTGCCACTGGACCACTTGTGAAATGCAGTAACAAAAGAGCCTTTGGGGATTCACTGAGAGTTTCTGTGTTATTAATTTACACTCACTTCTAGAAGGACTAGGGAACTGATTACTCAAGTTTTTACACATCACTACAAACATATGAAGACATGGGGGTGTAGGCTAGGAAACAGCTAGCAGTGGTCTTTGTCAATGGGTGGCCTGATAGATGAGCAGAGATACACAAAGTGACAAAAATTCTCAGTACACAAAAGTCATTGAGATGGAGTCACATGTCTCATCTTATCAGATATTACAATTATCCTTGTATTAAAATATTCTTCAGTAGTATTATTTGTATGAATAAAAATATATGAATTAATGTGTAAATTATGATTAGAGGACTTTTTTCCATATATTAAACCATTTTTATGTCCATCAGATGTTTTGTTAGAAAATAAAGTTCTATAAAATGATTTATTTTCTAAGGGTCTACACCGCTGAATCTTGTAAAACAATTTTGTGTTATAGAAGAGAGATGGCAATAAATTAAGCATTTATTATATTCCAGATGCTTCATATTTCCAACCTCTAGATTAGTTAGCAAGCTTTGCTCTTCTAGCAGAACATCAAGAAAAGAAAAAGGCCTAAAACACCAAGATGTTGAATTATTTTCTGTAATGAGAATATCTAATTCAGAAGTTTTAAAATTATTTAATTCAGTTACTGGAGAAAGTAGGGTGGGTTCTTGTTTGACTTCTATATTTTCTTTAGTTTCAGGAAAATGGTTATTATACAGCAAGGTTGTGCCCATATAAAACAATGTCCAAAGTAGGAAATTAAGAGGTGTCATAGGTCTCTTTCATTGCACATTAATCTATTCCTCTGTTTCTCTTTCTTCCTCTCATTAAGTGAAAAAATTATTCTCCAAACCCCATAGATCCCATTGTTTAGTGGTGTGTCAAGTAACAGTGTGTTAACTATAGAGACTGCTCATATATTTTACTTTTACTATCCAAGGACATGGCAGCTATGTTGGTGAGGTGAGGTGACCTTCATAACTGAGGTTTTCATATCTACACCTATGCAGAAATGTCCTCAACTCAAGAGAGCTGCCTTATGTGAAGGCACACCCCATTCTGAGGCAGCTCACAACCAATAATAGGTCTCCACAGAGTATAAATGCCCAGTCCCCACCCCAGCTTGGGTCAACTCTGAATAGCCTTCTCAGCTTCAGAAGCCATAGTGAGGACATGTAAGATGTGAAGACTGTATGGCAGCCCAGCTGCTGCTCTTCCAGCACCCATTACTCACCTATGGTTAATAACTCTGACAGCATTCTTCAGTATACTTGAGTCATGATAATTTCCATCTCAAAGTCAGCTTGTTAGAGAACACAATCCGAAAGAGATGGAAATAAAAAAGTGAGCAAGAGCTCTGAGATAAGTAACTGGCAAGTCTACCAATTCTAATTTAATTCTCAAAACAATTTTGTTATTAATGTCACTTTTTTTAAGAATGAGGACACAAAAAAGTACAGAAGTGTCTGCTATCACACATCACAAATTTGTGTCATGATTATTACCGAACACGATGCTTCTTTCATTGTCACATTAATCCTAGATTTTTAAAAAATTAATAGTTTTAACTGAAACTTAAATAGTATGGTTTAGTTAATTAAATTATGTAGATGGTTTTTATGTTGTAGAATTAAATAACTAGTAAAATTTAAGTGCACTAGGGGAATTATTACTTTATCTGGTATTTCTGTTCATATGTTATTATATTTTATTGTTGTTCAGTCAATCTTAGCTCCATGGCTATCTGTGCTATTGCAATTCTTTATTAAGTCATGGTAAATCTTCAGAACCCCATCCTGATTGACTGAGGTTCTCTATTTTAGTTGCTGTTAAATCTTGCCTCAGAATTTAACTATTACTCTCACTATAATTTTGGAAAGCATGAAATTTAATCACTATCCTGACCACTCAAGGATGTGAGTTTTTATTTCCTCTGAACGTTTCTCTAGAGAGCCCAGGAGGCTAAGATGTTATCTACTTATTTAAAACAACTTTGGTTTAATGCTGCAAATTAACATTAGAAAAATCTGAGAGGAGAGATGAGATGTTTATTTCTTAGAATCATAGTCAATTTTTTTCTGTTTCTGATATTCTTATTGCTAGACAATTTTGCTTCATTCCAGGGAGCATTAATTGCTGCTTTTCTGCATCATTAATCTGGCACTTCAATATTGAGCCAGGTATATTTATTGCACTGAAGCATCTTGTAATAAACTTAACTAAAACACATTTCATTCTACAGTCAGTGGAAGTGAAAAGCAGACCCCTCTAGAAATTACAAGACAGGAGTTTTGTGTGCAATCTGAGACAAGTTAAACAATCATTCCATGTTTCAAATTCTTCAACATTAGGAAGAGAGACTTGAACATGGTAATTAAATAGCAAATCTTATTATTTACTTAATAACCATCATTAAGCACTGTTGCCTTCTAGCTACAGACCTGTCTGTCCACTCATGCATTCCCCATGACATCCTAAGGCAGGAGCTAAGTGTGGAGGCCACAAGGGCATAGAATATCTAGAAGACAGAACTGACCCGCTCTCAGGGGTACTGTTCCTCCTTCATTCACACACCTCACATCACCCTGAATGACCCTGGTAGATGGCTGGTTAGTCAATGACAGGTAAGATTCCTCAAAGGAGAAAAAACCTAAGATAGGCACAGTCACACAAGGGCCATCAGGAGAAAGCTTGGGCTCAACAGAGGTGAGGCATAGACCCTCCCCCTCTCTGAGGTTAATCTCCTGCCCCCTGGCTGCCTTGAGTCCCACATTGCTCCAATGATGACCTGATAGGATGATATGGGTCATGCTTCCTTAGAGATGACTTGGATACTGAATCAACCCCCTGGGGTAGTTTCGGTACAATGAGTTCTTGGGGCTATATGTTGTCATAGAGACACAATGCATGTTGAAACACAATGAGAACTTCCAGGAAAAGCAATCTCCTAGGCAACGTAACTCACAAACCATGGAAAAACCAGTTTCACTTTCTTATGTGTTCATCAATAAAAGCTATGCATTGGCCCAACTTGAGGCTTAGTCCATGAGGCTGGAGTCCCTTGGCCCTGCTTGAAACATACTTTTGGCTACTGTCTTTCATCACCTTGCACCCCCTTTCCGGTTTTCCCACCACCCATGTCATACTGGACATGACAAAGCACCTAGTGTCAGAAAGTGGAGATTTTACGCAAGGGGTTCTTCAGGAGCTCACACTATGTAATGAACAATGATCTGAAGGTGTTTGATGACTCTCCTTTTTTATTTCTACTTCTCTAATTTGAAATAGTTCTACATATGTTCAAATAATGGACCATCCATTAAAGATAAATAATTTCAAAATATTCTTATCATAAATTGGGGCAGGGTACATAACATAAAACCAATTATTCAGTGATTGCCATGTGGCATTTCTTCCTTCACTCTTTAATAGCCGTACCTGCCTACTTCTGCTTTCTTAAACTTTTATCAAGCCATCCTATAGATGAAGCCCTTTGCTGGTTTTAGATGCCATAGTTCTTACTCTTTGCTTAAATAATTCACAAAAAAATGGTACAATATACCATTGAATATTTGCCATAGCCACAAACTCTCCCAACATAAGCTTTGGTAATAGTTGCAGTTCAACATGAAAAGGACAGGAAAGCACACTTTGTAATTCAGAGTCACAAAAACATAATATGACTACATTTTAGAAATAATGTTAGCAATCATTTTACTTATTCATTCACAAATGTTTACTGATATTTACTAAGTACTAGGAATGATGCCAGATACTGGGATTGCAATGGTGAATGAGAAAGGATTCCTTTCCTCATCATTCTGATTAGGCAACCTGGGTTAACTCTTTTAATGTCTCTGGATTATCAAGTGATAAGGTATTAAAAAGACAAAATTCAGGTTTAATGATTTAATTCTAATATTACATATACATACTATTACTATAAATCTATATACATTCTTATATGTCCATATAGAATACTATATACAGCCAAATTCTTTTATTCCCATCTGAAAAATTAACTGTAGGATGATGATTTATCTCATATTTACTCCAGTGCTATATATTTTGCACACTCACATATCTAAAGTTATAAACATATCTTAGTCAAAATGTTGGCGTATTCCTTCAAGGATACAAACAACTAGTTAGCAAAAAAATTAAAATGAAATAAAGAATATGTATTAAAAAAATGGTAAGACCTGGTCAAGATGGAGGAGTAGGTAAGTGCTGTGCTTACCACCTTTCATGATCGTATCAAAATTACAGCTGAACTCTCAAACAACCATTGTTGAGAATTGCCTGAAGTCAAGCTGAGTCAAAGCCTAACAGCTGAAAACATATAGAAAAAGCTACCTCAAGACTGAAAGAGCAGAGATACAAAACAGGCTGGTCTCATACCTGCATGTGACCATTTAAAATTAGGAAGGACTCAGCTTTGGAGGTACTCCCCAGAAAAGCAAAGCTTCCCATAGTAGGCTTTCAGTTCTATTTCTGTCTGTGAAAAAGATTATAGCTGAGTGAGAGAGAGGGCTCTCCTCTTAAAGGGCCCATGTATAAATGTAGTCTTGTGAACTTCCTCACTCTGAGCTCCAGAAGTGGGGCAACAGCTTGAAAGGCACAAAAATATATGGGGAGAAAATGAATTGTCTGGCTTTAGGGCAAGGGCTGGAGGTGTAGCTTTCTCTTGGAAGAAGGAACTTGCAGAAACCATTGTTTCTTCATTGAGCCCTGCCTGCTCCCAGTGTGCAGATACGTGTAGCTACCATATACGACTCTATTAACCTGGCTAACAATGTTTCTTTGCTCTGATTCTGAGAGACCTTACCCCATTCAACTTTCAGGCCCACTCAAGTGGCTTTTAGCGGCTTTTGCAAATGAATGATTTGTACTGGCTCATGCTGCGGAATTTTCTAAAACTTGTCAAAGGTTCATAAAACCTAAACAAAAGCATCTGGCTTTGCATGTTCCAGCCCTAAGCCTGGTGCTGGTGACAGCCAGGGTCGGTTTGTGGTTTGGCTTCTCAAGGCACCTCCAAGACCAGTGCAGGTGGTGGTAATGCTCAGATTGTTTGTGACTCATGCCAGGTGGTCCTTGACAGAGCACAAGCTGCAGCTAAACTTGCCATGTTGTGGGGCCCCTCCCAGGGGGCCCTAGTAAAGCACACACAGTGTTCAGGTTTGGACCTAGCCAGGGAATTATCTGGCTGCCTCTGGGTAGAATGCACATGAAGGGCAGAGAGGGCAGGCACCAGAGCTCTGCTAAAGTGAATCCTGTTTCATAGGGTCAGGCCTAGTACCACAGTTCCTCCAATGTAGTCATAGATAGTCCTCCCAACCAATCAGTCCCAGGGTCAAACTCTCCCATTAATGTGAAAACAACAACCAGCACTCAATGACAATAGGAAGGTATATACAACCTCCACAAGGAACAGACCTGGAGCACCCAGCTCTGGTGACCAGGAAGACTACCACTGGGTTTCACAAGACATCTATTACATAAGGCAATTCAACTAAGATCGGGAGACATAACATCCATGCCTAATATATAGAAACAAACACAGCAATGCAGCTAAAATGAGAGACACAGAAACATGTCACAAATAAATGAACAAAAAAAGCTCTAAAAAAAAAAAAAGAGCTAAACAAAATGGAGACAAGTCATCTACCAGATACAGAGTTCAAAATAATAATGCTTAATGACTTCAGAGAGTACTTCAAACAATAAGGTAGACAATATAAAAATGAAGGTAGAAAATATTAAATAGAACCAGTAAAAAATAAAGAATACAAGAACTGAAATAAAGACTACTTTAGAGGAAGTCAGTAGTAAATTAGAGCATGCAGAGAATTGAATCAGTGATTTATAAGATAAGGTAGGAGAAAACAATCATAACAGTAAAAAAACATTTAATTCAAAAATTATTAAAACTGTTTAAGGGTGTTCTGTGACAACAGCAAACATACCAAAATTTACATGATAGGATTACCAAAAAGATTAAGACAGAGTAGAAGAAATTGAAAATCTATTTGAAAAAAAAATAATCAACTTCCCTAACTTGGTGATGAAGATAAATATTTAAGCCTTGAAAGCACAGAGAGTTCCAAACATAGTGAAACAATAGAGACTCACACTAAGACAAATCATAATTAAAATACCAAAGCTTATAGACAAATAAAAAAATCTTAAAACAACAAAAGAAAAGCATATAGTTTTCTACAAGAAAATTCTCATTATACTGTCAGATGATTTCTTAACAGAAACTTTGCAGGCCAGAAGAAATTGTGACAAAGTTTTCAAAGTGATGAAAAGCAAGGACTTATAATCAAGATTATGCTCTCAGCTAAACTATTATTTAGAATGGAAGGACACATAGAGATTTCCAGATGCCCCCCAAAAATAATAATAATAAATATAAATAAAAAACTAAAGGAGTTTATCAACACCATATTAGAATTACAAGAAATCTTAGAGGGACTTTTTTAAGACAAAAAAATTAAAAAATATGAATAATAAAATGGCAATAACTACATATCTATCAATAATTATTTTCAATATAAATAGATTAAATGTTTCAATCAAAAGATAAGGTGGATGAATGGATAAGAAACAAGCCCCTTACATGTTTCCTACAAAAGATTTACTTCAGATCAAAAGACACACAGACTGAAAGTAAAGGCATGAATAAAAGTTATTTTATGAAAATAGAAATGAACAAAAAATAAGCTAGGGTAGCAATACTTATACCAGACCAAAGGGGAAACAACAACAACAAAAAACTTTAAAGTAAAGGCTACAACAAAAGACAAAAAAGAACCCAGTAATCCACTTGTGGATATTTACCTGAACAAAACTCTAAACACTACTTTGAGGGAGAGGGTGCATCCTTGTGTTCATTGCTTCATTGTTTACAATAGCCAAGATGTGGAGGCAGCCTGGGTGTTTGTCAATGAATGAGTGGAAAAAAGTAAGTAGTACATATATACAGTGGAATATTGCTCGGCCCTTGATGGACAGACGTCTTTGCCACCTGCAGTGATATGGATAGGTCTGGAGAGTATTGTGCTGAATGTAGTGTCAGACAGAAAAATACACATGCAATGTGATTTTGCTTATAAGTAGACTCTAAACAAAAAAAATAAACAAACAAAGAAACTGAAACCAACCTATAGTTACATAGAACATTTTGATAGTTGCCAGATGGGAAGAGGACTGGGTGGTGGTTAAATAGGAAGAAGAGATTTATGAGTTGTTTAACAGTTGTCATGAGGATGTAAAGTATACCACAAGAAATACAGTCAGTACTATTGTAGTAATTACGTGTGGTATCAGCTAGGTACTAGATTTATTGGGGTGCAGGGTAAAAAGAAGTGAAGGCATTCAGTACAAATTGCTACTTACATAACAGTTACGATGATGTAAAGCAAAGCATAGGAATTACAGTAAATAATATGAAAATAACTTTATTGTGTCAGTACTAGACACAATAAAGTGTGAGTACTAGACTAGTCAACGGAATTACTTCTTCACTTGATCTCAGCCAAAAGGCCAAGAAGGAATGGGATGACTTCTTAAATTATATAAATGTCTAACCACTATGATGTATACCTGAAATTCATATAAAATAATATTGAATATCAACTGCAATTGAAACTTTTCTAAAAAGGGGAAAAAGTTGAAGAGGAATGTGGGCTTCAAATTTCTAGGTATAAAACCTAGGGATGTAATGTACAACATAAGAAAAATAGTAAATAATATTGTAATAGCCTGGTACAGTGTCATATGGTAGGTGAACTTATCATGGTGATCTCTTTTTTAGGTATATGAACATTGAATACTATTGTGTATACTTGAAACTCGTATAATATTGTATGTTAGGTATATTTTAATAAAAATGTTTAATAACGTTATAAAAGAGAAACAATGGATTAGTGTAAGAATATGTTTTTAAATTGTAGGAAACCTATTATTTTAGTAAAAATGAATTAAGGGATTGTGTCTGCTTCTGGGAAGTAGTTGACATGATTTTTCTTTTTTTACCTGAGAAGTACAATGAAAAACCTTGAACATTCTACTAAACGTAGCATAAATAAACTGAAAAATGTAATAAGTTAAATAGACCATCTAAGGACCTTAGCATCTAAAAACCAAAACAAAGAAATGAGTTTTTTGTCTTTTACTTTTTATGTTCCATACTTCGGGAGATGAAAATGCCAGCATCCAAGAATATCGATGGTGCTGACAAAAAAGCCCCAACAATAGACTACTCTGTCTAAAATATGACCAGGAAAAGGGTGGCATAGAGAGACAGAAAACATTTTTGAAAACAGTGGCTTTACTTTAATCAAATACCACAGATACCCCACCTCCATCCACACCAACAAAGGCCTAGTAGAATGTCTAAACTTATATTCGTATCAGCTTTAGTGAGGAATCCCCAGATGCCTGCTGGGGGAAATAGCAGAGATAGGAAGTGCAGAGTTGAGATATTGATCCACGCTGAGCAGCAATGAGGACCTGCCTCTCTTCAGTGTCAGTGAAAACTACCTGGGGAGCCAGGATTTCTCATCCACCATGAACTTTCTACCTTCCCAATGGCATGGTGTCTTTGAATCTAGTGGAGAGTCAAAACTTTTTGTCAATTCCCAGTGGTAATAAAGCTACTGGTGAATATCAGAGAGGATTCACATGGAGAGTATTAACACGACACTCCTAATTCCCAGTCTGAGTCGTATGTACCACAGAAGCCCAGAAGAGAACCTAAAATCTCATCTTTGCCTAGCAGTAACAAGAGCCCCTCTCAGGCATTAATGGAAGGGAGATAGGCTGGATATTTAGCTATCCATGGCCAGGATGAAGTGACACCTTCTTTCCCTCTACTAGAGCAGTGTCAGAAGGATCCAGTTAAACTGAAATGTTAAATAAGATTCAGAGTCTCAGAATATTATATCTAAGACATTTAGGTTTTCATCAAAAAACATCTATGATATAAAAACTAAGAATAATCTCACTTTCACCTTGAATTAGAAGATAATTAACTTGCAATCACTGAGACAAAACAGATGTTTGACTTATTCAATAAAAATTATAAATAAATTATCACAAAAATGTACCATGAAGAAATTATAAACATGTTAGAGAAAATTTAAAAGTAGAGTCTCAGCAAAGTAATAAATGATAGAAAGGAAAATGAATAGTGATTTTAAAATTACAAAATACAATAAATATAATATAAAACTCAGTGGATAGTCTCAATAGCAGAGTGGAAGGGAAATAGAAAATAATTAGTGAACTGAAAGATAGAAAAATAGAAATTACCTAATATGAAAAACAAAGAGAAAAGTAGTAGATTGGAACAGAGAAAGAGACTCAGAGACTGAGCTTCCCTAACAAAAGCTCTAAAACTAGTGTCAACAAAGTCCCTGAGAAGTAGAGAAAGAAAGTAGAGCTAAAACATTGCTCAGATAAGTAATGCTTGAGAACTTTACATATTTGGCAAAAGACATAAATCTGCAAATTCAACAAGCCGAGGAGCCTCACAAAAAAGATAAACACAATTTAATTCACACTAAGGCAATTTCTAATTATATTTCTGAAAACTAAAGACAAATACAATACAAAATCTTAAAGGAGTGAAAAGAAGCAAAACTTTACCTACAGAGAAAAAAAAATTTTAATAACAGTTAATTTTTTATTACAAGCCATGGAGGCCAGCCACTAAATAATGATGCAAATAAAACTTACCTGCTGAAACATAAATAAATATCAATGCAGAATTTTGAATTCAGTAAGAATATCCTTGAAAAATGAAAGAGAAATAAAGATATTCTCAAATAAAAAACAAAAAAACCTAAGACAGTAGACTTACTTATCTCTAATAATTAGTTATAGGAATTTTTCTAAAGAAAACAACAAATGATTTAAAAAAGAAACATTGGAATATCGGAAAGAAAGAAAAACAATAGAAAGTGTAGTAAACAATCAGTAAGTACATTTTCATTCTCCTTTTTAGCTTCTGAGTTATGTTAGACAGCTGAAGTAAAAAAGGTAAGATGTAAAAGAAATATTATAGATAATTATATTCTAATAAAAATGTAAAGTGATATAAAGTTTAATTTCTAACTTCACATAAACTTATAAAATCTTGACACCAGTATACTGTGAATACACACACACACACACACACACACACACACACACACACACATCTCCAGCCATTGTCATATTACATGATTACATGGCTGGATACTTTCTGGAAAGTATCACACACACACACACACACACACACACACACACAGAGAGAGAGAGAGAAACCACTAAAAGGACTATATGAGATACACTGAAAACATATCTAAATTTATAGAACATTCTAAAAAGTATTCAAGTAATCTACAGGTAGAGAAAAGAAGGAAAACAGAACAGATAGAAAATGAATAAAATAAAATGATAGACTTAAGCTTTAACATATCAATAATTACATTAAATTTAAGTGATTTCAATAGAACAGTTGAAAGGTATTGACAGAGTAAATTAAAAACCTGATCCTATTATATCCTTTTTATTATTCATTGACTTCAAGTGTGACAATGTAGGTAGGATTGAAAGTAAAAATGTAAAAAATTATGTATCTTGCAGTTATTAATTTAAAAAAGCCAGGGAATAATATTAGTGTCAGACAAAGTAGACAGAGAAAAATAATACACAATAATAGAAAGATCCATCCAACAAAATGACATATTTATTCTAAATTTGTGTGTACAATCATACAAAACTGCAAAATATATAAGCAAAAACTGATGCAACTGAAAACAGAAATGGACAAATCTGCAACTAACACATTTAGATTTCAATATTCTTCTCTAAACAATTGATAAAATAATTAGAATATCAAAAAGGATACAAAAGAACTTAACAACACTATTAGTCAACAGAATATTGTCAGTATTTATAGAACGTTGCACCCAACAGCAGCGTAATAGTCATTATTTTCAAGTATCCATGGAACATAGTAAGATAGAAAAATATCCAGTGTCATAAAGTAAATATGAACAAATTAAAACAAAAAATTGATACCATAAAGTGTGTACCCTTTCAATGTAATCAAACAAGAAACTTACACAAAAAGGTAAGTGAAAAATTATTAACTGCTTGAAAGCTAAACAACATACTTCTCCATAAGACATGGGTCAAAGAGAAAAAAAAATACACTGAAGTGAGTGGCAATTAAAATAAAAAATATAAAAAACTATGAGACACAGATAAAGCAGTGCTAAGAATAAAATTTTTAACACCAATTGGTTATATTGGAAAAGAGAAAAAGTCTCAAATGAATAATTTTAATTTCCTTTTCAAGAACTTAGAAAATGTAGAGCAAAACAAACCTAAAGTCAGCAGATAAAAGAAATAGTATAGACAACAACAAAAACTGATGAAATATAAAGGAGAAAAACACTAGAGAAAATCAATGGAACAAAAGTTTTTGAAAAGGCTAATAAAATCGGCAAACTTCTACAATACGAACAAAGCAAAATGAAAGAAAACACTAATTACCAATATTAAAAAGAAACCAAAAGACAAAGACTGCAGCCATAAAAGGAATAATAGGAAATACTCTGAATAATTCTGCACTCATAAATTTGATATTTGGCTGAAACATAGCAATTGTTTCAAAAGTACAAATTGCAATTCACCCTAGTAAAATAATGTAAATAAATTAAAATTTTAATTAATAAATTCTCTAAAATAAACTTTTAGGTCTCGACAACTTTATGGTAAAATTTTACTTAACCATTAAGAAAAATTAAGACCAAATATAAATCTTCTCTTCCAGGAAACAGAAGAGGAAAATACAGAAGAGGAAAATATTCAATTTATTTAATAAAGTCAAACCAACAGATGGGATCACAAGAAACAAAAAGAAAATAAATGAAAGTGAAAAAAAGAAGAGAAGCAAAAAAAAAAAAAAAAAAAAAAAAAAAAAAAAAAAAAAAAAAAAAAAAAAAAAAAAAAAA
>PVJL010001396.1:0-86188 GCA_004026885.1 Lyroderma lyra | reverse complement strand
ATGTCAGCAAATAAATATCAATGATACATAATATTTTATAGCATGACAATATGAGGATTATTTCAGGGATATAAAGATAATTCAATATTTGAAAATAAAAAATATAATCCACCATATTAGCTTGCTAAAGAAAAAAATCATAAAAAATGGGCTCTGCTGACATTAGTTCATTAGCCTGGTCAAGACCACATGAGAATACAATTCATTAATTGTAAGGATTACATGGAACAACAGAGGACATCTTTAATATTTTTAATGCATATGTCCAAAGTACATAAATTCTATAATTGGCCATACCTCACTTTATAAGATGTGCACTTCTCTTTAGAATATGGAAATATTTAGCTCCTATTGTTTTGATTTTGACCACTGAGGATGCTGTTGAAAAGTAATAAGAAGAAAATCGCATGATTATATCAATTAATACAGGTGAAGCATTTTTAAAAAACTCAACACAGAATCTTGGTTAAAAACTTGCACACAAACTCACTTGCTTGTAGATATGCACCATGAGCTCTTATGGAAGGCCACTGACTAGGCAAGTGTCAGAGAAATACAGGGAGAGAAAGAGGTCTGTGGCTTCAGGGTGAGAATTGATAGGACAATTGCCACTTTTCCTGTCAATTTTCCTCTTATGCGTCCAGAAAGTAAGCACCACTTTTGCTGTGTAGAGGCCTCCTTGGTACAACCAAATTTGAGTCTACATTGCCCTGGTGAGCTACTCTGACTCCACCCTGGTAATTCCCAGGGACTCACCCCACGCGATTCATACAACACCAGAGGCACATTCTTGGTCAGAAACCAGCTCTGACTACACTGCATTTTTTTTTGACAACCTTTGGTGTTCCTGGGCCCCATGTGGTGGTGACTGCCCTTGGTGTACTCTGATCCTTTTGCTAATTAGCCCTATGCTCAGCACTGGCAACTAATCAGAATCTACATTAAATGTGGTAAACATGACTTGTTCTACTCTGGTGATTATTTGAGACTCTGCTTTATCCAACTCATGTAATGCATAAGGCTCTATAAACAGCTGAACCTTACAGGAGTCAGCAAGTGACAGTAGGCCTTGGGTATCCTGAGATTTTTGTAGAGCTATCCCAGTCCCAGAAAGGTGACAGTAATTTTTAGTTCCCTGTATGCCTTCTCTCACACACCTCCAGTTCTAGCCCAGGTGGTGACCAACAATAAAAGCTTTGTAGCACCTATTGGCTTGTCCCTGGCTGGTCACAAACATTGCCTGAACTTGGCCTGCATCAGAACCACTCCCAAGAGGCCCTAGGACCAACATATTCAAAGGTCAGCTTCAGACCACAGTGGAACACCACTCAAGTAACCCCACAAACAGCAAAGGGAGAATTTAGCAGGCATTAGAACCCAATGGAGCAAATTCCACTCTGTGGCATAATCCCCCTTACACAGCAGCCTGGAAGTTGTGGACACAAGCAAACTACATAGGCAGTCACCCTAAGGGTCAATCACACCCACTGAAGTGCCAATAGCAATCAAGGTTCAACTATAATAGGAAAGCACACATAAGCCACACAAGGGATACTCCTGGAACAGGCAGCAATGATGGCCAAGAGGATTATGCCACTGTGTGCCACAGGACACCTGCTACGTAGGGCCACAAAGCAAAAATGGGGGACATAGGAGGCCTACATAATACATAGAGATAAACACAGAGAGGCAGCCAAAATGACCAAAGAAAGAAATATGTCCCAAATGAAAGAACAGGAGGTAACTCCAGAAAAACAATTAAACCTATCAGATACACAGTTCAAAACAATAATTATAAGGATGCTCAAGAAATTTAGTGAGAACTTCATCAAGGACATAGCAAGCAAAAAACAGAACATAGAAAGCATGAAAAAATATATTCAGCAATGAAGCATACAATAACTGAAATTTAAAAATGTACTAAAAGAAATCACCAGCAGACTAGATGAAGCAGAGGATTAAATGAAAAAATTGGAAGAAAAGGTGGTGGACAACACCCAATTGGAAAAGAAGGAAAAAATTCCAAAAATAAAAATGATTGAAGAAATTTCTGGGATAATATGAAGTGCGACAACATGCACATTCTAGGAGTACCAGGAGATGAGAGAAAGCAAGAGATTGAGAATCTATTTGAAAAAATAATGACTAAAACCTTTCTCAATCTGGTGAAGAAATTAGACATACAAATTTAGGAAGCGATGAGAGTTTCAAAGAAGATGAAACCAAACATGCCCACACCAAAACAAATTATAATTATAATGGCAAAGGTTAAAGATGAAAAGATAATTTTAACAGCATCAAGAGAAAGACAACTAGTTATTACGAGGGAACTCCCATTAGATTGTCAGCTAATTTCTCAACAGACAGTTTGCAGGCCAGAAAAGATTCACAAAAAATATTCAAAGTGATGAAAAGTAAGGACCTACAATCAAGACTACCCATCATGGCTATTATTTAAAATTGAGAACAGAGAAAGAACTTCCCAGACCAAAAAAAAAAAAAAAAAAGCTAAGGGAGTTTATCACCACCAAACCAGTATTACATAAAATGTTAGAGGGACATCTTTAAGAAGAAGAAGGAGCATTAAAGAGAACATAAATATGAATAATATAATGACAATAAATATGTATTTATCAATAACCATCATTAAGGTAAATAAATGCTCCAATCAAAAGACATGGGATAGTTGAATGGCTAACAAAAGAAGACCCTTACATATACTGTCTACAAGAGACCCATTTGATTTCTGAAGACACAGATCGAAAGCAAAGGAATGAAAAAATAAATTACGCAAATGGAAACAAAAGAACAAGTAAGGTATCAATATTTCAGACATAATAGACTTTAAATTAAAAGCTATAATAAGACACAGAAAAAATTAATTAATGATATAAAGATCAATTGAACAAGAGCACAGAACCCTTGTAAACATTTATGAGCACATAAATATATAAAGCAAATATTGACCAAGTTACAGGGAGAAAGTGACAGTAACACATCCACAGTAGGGGACTTTAACACCCTATTGACACCAAGGGACAAGTCTTTCAGATGGAAAATCAACAAGGGAACAGCAACCTTAAAAGACAAACTATACCAGATAGATTTAATTGATATTTTTAGATTATTTCACTCCAAAGCATAAAAAGATACATTCAAGTGCACATAAAACATTTTCTAAGATAAACTACAGGTTTAGCCACAAAACACGTCTCCAAAAGTTTAAGAAGATTGAAATTATTTTGAGGCATCTTATGTGACCACAATGGTGTGAAACTAGAAATCATTTACAAGAAAAAAAGTGAAAAATATACACATACACATTGGCTAAATAATGTCCTACTGACCAATATATGGGCCAACAATGAGATCAAGAAAATTATAAAAATAAATTGAGATAAATGAAAATAAAAGTACAATGACCCAAAGTTTAAGAGAAATAGAGCTGTAAAGGTTTACCTCAAAATAAGAAAAAAAAAGTCTTATATAAATATATAACTTTATGCTTAAATAAATTAGAGAAATAACAACAAACAAAGCCTGAGTAGAAAAAAAAAACTGGAACAGAAATTAACAAAACAGAATCTAACAAAACAATAAAAAGTTCAATAAAACCAGGAGCTTGTTCTTTGAAAAGATAAACAAAACTTATAAACATTTAACCAGACTAATCAAGAAAAAAAAAGAAGACCCAAATAAATACAATTAGAAATGAAAGAGGGAAAAGACAACTGACACCACAGAAATACAAAGAATTATAAGAAAATACCATGAGCAATTATATTTAAGCAAATGGGACAATCTGGAATAAATACACAAATTTCTAGAAATGTACAATCTTCCAAGACTGAGTCAAGAAGAAAGAGAATATCTGAACCAACAAATTACTACCAACAAAATGAAATCAGTAATAAAAATGCTCCAAACAAACAAAAGTCCTGAACTGAATGGCTTCATGAGTAAATTTTGTCAAACATTTAAATAAGAATTAACAACTATCTTCCTCATACTATTTTTAAAAATTTAAGAGGAAGGAAAGCTCCCAAGCTCATTTTATAATACCACTATTACCCTGATTCCAAAACCAAAGACATTACAAAAAAGTTAAATTATAAGCCAGTATCCCTGATGAACATAAATGCACATTCCTTAACAAATTATTTGTAAACAGAATTCAACAGTACATTAAAAAAGATCATACACCATCTTCAAGTAGGATTTATTTTTGGCATGTAAGCATAATTCAATATCAGCACATTAATTGATGTGATAAACAAGATAAACATAATAAAAGATAAAAATCACATGATTATATCAATTGATGCAAAGAAAGCCTTTGACAAAAATTCAGCATCAATTTATGATGAAAACTTTCAGCAAAGTGGAAATAGACACAGCATACCTCACTATAATTAAGGTCATGTAGGACAAACCCATAGCTAACATATTCAATGAGAAAAAGCTAAAAGTTTTTTTTTTTCTTAAGATTAGTAACAACACAAGGATGCTCACTTTCACCACTTTTATTCAACATAATGTTGAAAGTCCTAGCCTCAGCAATTCTATATGAAAAACAAATCAAAGGCTTTTAAATTGTAATAAAAGGGAGTTCCCTGGTGGTGTAGTGGCTTAAGGCTTTGGTGCTGTCAATGCTGTGGCCTGGGTTCGATTCCCAGCCAGGGAATTACCCACATAAACAAACCAACAGATAAATAGATAAATAAATTGGAAAAAAAATGTAGATGACTTTTTGTAGATGACATATACTGTGTATAAGGAACTCCAAAGATTTGATCAAGAATCTATTAGGACTGACAATAAATCTAGTAAAGTAGCAGAATGCAAAATTAATATTCAGAAGTTGGTTTATTTTTATACACCAATAATAAATGATCAAAAAAAGAATAGAAAAAGAATCCCATTTACAGTCCCATTAAATTAAAATTCCTAAGAATAAATTTAACCATTGAAGTAAAAAACTTGTTCTAGGAATATTATAAGACATTGGAGGTTACATAAATAAATAAAATTATATACTGTGCTCATGGATAGGAACAATGAACATTTTTAAAATGTCCGTACTACCCAAAGCAATCTATAAATTCAGTGCAACCCCTATCAAAATACCAATGGCAGTTTTTATAGCACTTAACAAAAATTTTAAGAATTTATATAGAACCACAAAGCAGCTCAAATAACCTCAGCAATCTTAGGGAAAAAAAAACTGGAGGTATTATGCTACCTGATATCAAATACACTTTTATATAAGACTATAGTAATTAAAACACCATGGTACTGGCATAAAAACAGACAAGTAGATTAACGAAGGGAATACAGAACACAGAAATAAACACAAGCCTAAATTGTCATGTAATCTATGACCAAGAAGGCATAAATATACAGTAGGGTAAAGATAGTTTATTTATTAAATGATGCCTGGAAAACTGGACAGAAACACTGAAAAACTTGAAACTGGGCCACCTTCTCATATCATACAAAACAATGAACTGAAAATGGATTAAAGATTTAAATGTAAGACCCCAAATCTTAAAATTCTATGAATATGAGCAGTGAACTTTCTGACATTACTCTTAGTAATAGTTTTTCTGATATGCCTCCCTGGGCAAGTAAAACAAACAAAAATAAAATAAACAAATCAAACTACAATATATCTAAGTAAAAAAGTTTTTGAACAGCAAAGAAAACCACTGACAAACCAAAAGACAACATAATGAATAGAAGATATTTATTAATGATACATCTGATAGAAGGTTAATATCTAAAATTTATTAAGAATTTATACAACTCAACACCAAAAGAAAACAAAACTCAATTAAAAAAATAGAGGACCTGAATAAACATTTATCCAATAGAACATACACATGCCCAATAGAAATAATAAAAGATGCTCAAACTCACCAATCATCAGAGAAATGCAAAGTAAAATCACAATGAGATATCACCTCACACTTATCAGAATTGCAATAAACTAAAAACAAGTGTTGAAGAGGGTGCAGAAAAAAGGAAACTCTTGTGTATTGTTGGTAAGATTACAAATTGGTGCAGCCATTGTAAAAAATGTTTAGAGGTTTTTCAAATAATTAAAAATAGATGTACCTTACAACCCAGCAACACCACTACTTGGATTTTACCTGAAGAAATCCAAAACACTAATTAAAAAAAGATATATACATCCCTATATTCACTGCAGCACTGATTACAATAGCCAAGATATGAAAACAACCCAAGTGCCCATCAATAGACAATTGGGTAAAGAAGATATGGTAGATATATACAATGGAATATATCTTGGCCATTAAAAATAATATAATCTTACCAATTGCAACAACATGAATAAACCTAACGTGTATTATGTTAAGGGAAATAAGTCAGATTGAGAAAGACAAATACCATATAATTCTAAAAGTGAAATCTAAAGAACAAAATAAACAAACAAAAAACAGAAACAAATTCATACATACAGGGAACAAACTGATGATTGCTAGAGGACAGGAGTTTGGAAGCTGGTGAAACAAGCAGAGATTAAAAATACAGGTTAGTACTTATAAAATAGTTATGGTTATATAAATTACAGTATAAAGAATATAGTCAGTAATGTTGCAACAACTATGTATAGTGCTAGGTGAATACTAGATTTATCTAGAAGATCACTGCGTAAACTATATAAATATCTAACCACTATGCTGTGCACTGGAAACTAATATAAGACGATATTCGTTGTCAACTCTAACAAATACTAATTAATGAATAAGACTCTCTGAAAAAAAAATAATAGAAGAGAACTGTCAACTTTGTAAAGAGAAACAAAAGCTATAGGTAAAATTGTACTTAAGAATAAAAGACCAAATACATTCCACATGAGAACAGAAACAAGGTAAATTTGTCTGCACTCCCTACATATTTAATAGTATATTAAAATTATTGAACAATGTAAGTTGTGCAATGTGGCAAGACTAAGAAAAAAGGTCTTATAGATTGTAATGAAAGAAATAAAACTGTCCCTATTTTCAGATTACATAATTGTGTAGAAAATTTAAGAGATTATAAAAAATTCTTAAAATTAATTTGTTTAAATAGGTTACAATATAAGGTAAAGAGAAAATAATAAATTTTATTTCTGTATGCTTTCATGTAAAGGATAAATTTGGATTAAAATAGAGAGGTTTTGTATGTTTTTATATAAATATTTAGATGAACAACTTTCATATAGTAATTATTATTAACAAATTATAACTACTCAATATGAGGGTCCTTTTATAATCAAATATAAGATAACTTTGAACAGTAAGGCAATTATTCTTGTTTCTATCCCTTAGAATAAACAAATAAAAATAAATGATCTACTCATATATGTGAGGGCTATATATGAGTAAATCATGTCTATCTATCTATCTATCTATCTATCTATCTATCTATCTATGTGTAGGCTGTCCAGAAAGTATCCAGCCATGTAATATAAAAAATAGAAGCATTTATGGCCACTTTTTTTCTAGACAGCCTATATATATGTGTGTGTATATGTATATGTGTGTATACATATTTGTGTATATGTGATCATATACAGACTACACACACACACACACACACACATATATATATAGATAGATAGATAGATAGATAGTCTGACAATTAAGTTCGTGAACTAATCCTAGAAACAGTGTTACATACCTCATGGCCGAATCACTATGGTCACCTTCAAAATACTCCTCTTGGGAAGCTATGCACTAATTTCAGTCCACCTTTCAAAGCCATTTTGGAACTCTTTCTGGAATGGCCATCCAGAGCTGTTGCCATGTTACCCTTGATGTACTGAATATCATCAAAATGTCTTCCTTTCAATATTTCTTTTATCTTTGAGTAAAGAAAAATGTCACTGAGGACAAGATCAGGTGAGTAGAGATGGTGTTCCAATACAGTTATTTGTGTACTGGCTAAAAACTCCCTCACAGATAGTGCCATGTGAGCTGTTGCATTGTCATGATGCAAGAGCCATGAGTTGTTGGTGAACAGTTTAGTTCATTTTTGTCTAACTTTTTCATGCAACCTTTTTAGCACTGCCAAATAGTAAATTTGGTTGACTGTTTATCTAGATTGTAAAAATTCATAGTGAATATTCCTCTTATATCAGAAAATGTTGGAAACATCATTTCAAATCTTGATATGAACTGACAGAACATTTTTTGTTGTGAAGAATTGGCTGACTTTCATTGTGCACTTTGATGCTTCATTTCAGGGTAATATTAGTATAGCCATGTTTCATCACCAGTGATCACATGGTTCAAAATATCATCTTGCCTTTCCAAAAGGTCTTGGCAAACTTCGACTGTCATCAGTGAGCTCCTTCGGGACCATTTTGTAAACACCATTCTCATGCTAAGATTTTCAGTTAAGATTTTCCCAGCTTTTTATCTCTTTATGTTTACTTGGCCTGCTATGCTTCTCACAGTCAGTCAACAATTTTGATGCACAATTCAATCAGTTTTTGCAATGATTTTGTCAGTTCTGCTCATTACTGGCTGCCCTTACCTCTCTTCATCAGTAACGCTTTCTCTCTTCTCGGGAAAACTTTCGATGCATTTGTGCAATGCCATTTTCTTCATGGCAATTATCCCCATAAACTTGGACTAATACATCCCTGATTTTACTTCCACTATTGTCATGTTTAAAAAGAAATTTAGTGTTTGTTCATTGTTCTAATTCAAGCTCCAACATTCTTGAGATGGCACATAAAAACACACAGTAATGAACTCCACTCAGTAAGACACTGCCACACGTTGACATGAACACAGCTGTGAGACATAGATGTACTAATATTATGAAACCTTATTGAATTGTTTGTATAGTACTGCCAACATAAGCTTATGGTGGTGAGATTGTGAACTTAATTGTCAGGCCTCACATGTATATATACATATATATGTATAACATTATATATGTTATATATCATATATATAGAGAGAAATTTATTATAACTACAAAAGATTAATATGTTTGTAATAATAAATTTCTATTTAATAATTTTAACTTATCTTTAACTTAAATATTATAAATTTTAATTTTCTACACCTTTTTATTAAGGTGTTTTAAAACTATAGAAATGGCATTGCTTGTTTTGGAAAAAAAATTTAGGCTAATAGCCTAAAATGACAACAAAACAAAAAAATGTAATACAAAAGAAATAACTTATTGGAAGAATAAGTATTTTTAAGTTTGTCATGAATGGTTAATCAGATAAAATTAGGAAATTTAATTAATCAGTATATAAGATACTTCATCTTTGTTGCACAAAAAAGCAAAAAACAAAAAACAACAAGAAAAACACATTGCATGTTAATTTTGTGGATTTGTTGTTAGCTCAGAAACTTTTCACTTCTCCAACCATTTAACAAATTATAGATTTCAGTCTATTTATATTCAATTGATTTTAAAAAAGAATGCCAAGTCATTTCAATGAGGAATGATCAGTTTTATATATGGCCCTGGGCCAATGGGATATTTAGATTCAAAAGAATATATTTGGACCATTAGATCACATCATAAACAAAAGCAAAAACCCCCAAAAAGCTCAAAATGGATAATATATCTAAATATAAAAGCCAAAAATATAAAACTAAGAATTCAACACATGTTAAGTGTTTACGATCTTGGGTTAAGTGATGATTTGTTAGACGTGACTCCAAAATGTCAAATTAAAAAATAAAAACACACAAATTAGATTATATTAAAGTTAAAATATATCCTGAAAATTATGCCACAAAGAAAAATAAAAAGGATAACAAACAGAATGGATGAAATATTTATAAATACTATATTTAATAAAAAAAAGTTTGTGTATATAAGTAACTTAAAACTGAATAATAGACAAACAACTACATTAAAAACAGGAACATTATTTGAATAGATATATCTCCAAAGAAAATACAGAATAGCAAGTAAGCTCTCAAAAAGATGATGGACATGCATTCAGGAAAATCCTAATCAAACCTTAGAGTTACCACTTTACACAGTAGGATGGCTGTTATCAATGAGATAATAGCAAATGTTGGTAAGAATGTGGTAAAATTGGAACTCTTATGAACTGCTGATGAAAAATTGTTTGACATTTTCTTAAAAACATTAACAATAAAGTTGCCATATGACCCTGTAATATATATCTCCTTGATATACATCTAAAAGAAATGAAGACATGCCTACACAAAAACTTATACATAAATATTCATAGCCAAAATGTGAAAACAACTGAGAAATGTCCATCAACTGCTGAATGAATAAAGAAAACATAGTAATTTCATATGTTGAAATAATGTTGATCATTAAAATCCATGAAGTATTGATATATTCTACAACAGTGGTATCCAAATTTTGACTTCCCTGGGCCACACTGGAAGAATTGTCTTGGGCCACACATAAAATATACTAACACTAATGATAGCTGATAAGCTAGAAAAAGGTACATGCATACTTTTTATATTGTTTTAAGGAAGTTTATGAATATGTATTGGGCCACATTCAAAGCTGTCCTGGACTGCATGTGGCCTGTGTGCTGCAGGTTGGACAAGCTTGTTCTACAACATGGATGTGGTTAGAAATATCACGCTAAGTGCAAAAGAGGCTGTCACAGAAGTCTACTTTTGAATGCCTTTATGTAAGTGAAATATTCAGAATATTAAAAGATATAAAGAAAGTAAATAAATTAATGTTTGCCTAGGACTAGGAGTATGGAAATGGGGGATAAAAGAGGAGTGACTGCTAATGGTTATGGGCTTCTTTATGGGTGAAATAAGTGTTCTAAACAGATTATGGTGGTGTTTGAACAAATCTGTGAAATACTAAAAACTATGTACTTTACATGGGTGAGTTTTATGGTATTTGAATTACACCTTAAGAAAGATGTAAAAAATAATTATAACTATTTTTAATATTTTGTTCAATTCTGTAAACAGAGAAAGGTGCAGGGTTAGTATTTCCCAAAGTTAGTGGGAGGCATTGTTTTGTTATAAGCAAAAAGACAGTGACTGCATGCCCAAAGTAGTCTGGGATGTTACCAATTTCTCATATTCTATCTCATTGTTCTTTAAGGAGACTATACTTCTTTAAAGATACTTTTATTTTTTTATGTTTGACATTCATTATCACAAGAATTTTAACCACTGATTGTTTAAGTTCAGCTTTTAGTTACCATAACTCTTTTTTCAAATAGCATTCACACAGACATACCATATATCTAGAAGTCAACATTTTCCTGAAAAGTGAAAAAAAAAGTTGGCTGAGAATAAATACTATAAACTTTTTTTATTGTAAGTATTGTTTTTTTTTCCAGAAAACAATTTTTTGACAGATTTCTCTGAGGACGAGGGCTGATGGCTTATAGATGCCCTGTGTTCCTGTAGCTCCTCATTAAAAATGCTCTCATTTTGTGGGCACACGCTGGCAGCACTAGACGGGGACACCGTGGTGGTGCTGTGGAGGTACGGTGACGAGGCATACATTTTCAGGTCAGACTCAGGTTTTACTCCTGCTCCTGAAGATCACTAGCTGTGGTGACTTGTGCAGGTGAGTTTCTCTTTGTCATTTAAAATTGAGGAATTAAACCCAACTTTAGTAGCACAGTGAAAGTTCTATGGCAACTAAAGATTATATTCAGTGCCCTAACAGTGCCTGGCCCTATTCTTTTCCACATCAGTTGGTGTCCAGGACATGGAGTAGCTGCATCCTCATCCTGGACTTTGGGTGTGTTGTGAAGGCAGATCTGGTATATTAAATTAAAAATGTGCAGGTTGTAACTCGCTGTATGAGGACACAGATAGCTCCCTTAGCATCCAAACCCCCAGGGTCATTTTGATTGAAGACACAGTTTCAGCATATTCACACAAAGGAAGTAAAGTCACAAGTTTTTTGCCGGCAGATCTCAGAAGCGGGGAGGCATAGTGAATGAGGTCACACGGAATGCAAGATGGGACCCAGGGTAGAAACATCTATTACTTGTAAGATAGTTGGGATGGAGGTCATTAACTTTCCCAGACTCAATCCTGCAGGCTTATTTGTAAAGGTTCCCAGGGAGAAGCAAAGGGGGAACTTGTGGCAGGAATCCTGAGCTCAGGTCCTTATCTCAATGTGCAGGCTCAGGGTAGTGAGGCTATAAAATGCCTAGCTAGTAACTCCAAGTAGCTTTTCTCTCATCACAAATGGTCAGCTTCTTAAACACATTTCAATTGTTTATGCAGACTGTATATTTTGACATGTAATGACAATTTAATTATCAGTATTTGTTTTTAATAATTATCTATAATTAGTAAAAAAGTAACTAAAGTTGAGACCAATATGTCAGTAGCATTCTTCTGTCTAGGGATTTTATACAAGTAAATCCAAAAATTTATAGAAATAATGGTATGTGCTTGGGTCTTAAGTGGCTATTCTACTTCATGCCACTCAGAAACCATTCATACAAAAACATTTTTCTCTTTCTTTTATAATTTTATCGTTCTTTTGACCACTGAACTAAGGTAAGATTGTTAAATGTTGTTATAAAATTCTGCTAAAATTATAAAGATAAATATAATTCTTTTTATTTAAGTCCTTCCAATTGCCTTTACCTTGCAATATCAATTAATGTATTTATCCTTGTAACATTAATATCTGTAGTTTTTATTAACAGACTATACATGTAACACTTTCAGTCTTTGGATATAATGTAGAAATCCCATTTCATTGTGCAAATGTTTTTAATGCAAGAAGGCATGAAAATTGTTCTGAATAGTTTTAAAATATATCCAATCACAAAGGAGATACTTAGCAAGGGAATGTAATGTTTTTAATCTCTCTTTTGTGTAAGAATACACCAGCATCAACCATTTATACATAAACATCACTAGTGATATGTACATCTTTTGATTCAGACACTTCTCATCAGACTTATTTTGTCAGTGCTGGGAATGAAAGTAGGTTCTTTTCTTTTCTTCTGAGTAGATTTAAGCCTCCACACAAAAAACTTTTTTCTTTATGCCTACATGCATGTAAATACAGCAGAAATCATCATTTTATCTAAACACTACCAACTCAACTCCCCTTTAGAATTCTAAATAAGATAATGTCGTTAATAGAAAATACCAAAAGCTGGGGAATATGCGAGCCTTGTCAACTCTAAACTACACAGCCATAAATGCCATAGAATTTGCATCGCTTAGAATGATGTCCCCTCTTGAGTGGTGGAGCTACATATCTTTATTATATTTAATATCCTGTAACTTATGCACTAAAAACATTTTTATGAAATTACTCAGCCTCAAAGCACTTAATGAAAAATTGGAACTTTACAGCTGAAGAAGCCAGGCAATTTATTTCAATTCTAGGACTAATTTTTTTTAGACAAGAGAAAACTCTGTGGTGAGAAAAATACCTGCAGTAAAGCTTCTTACTCTTATATCACATCCACTGTCGATGGACAGGTCTGCACTTTATGAAGCTGGAGGAGTGTGGCCTTGTTTATGGATGGTGACGAGGGCAAACTCTTTCCAAATGCACCCTAATTCATTTTGTGCCTATCTGGTTTTACAAGCAGAAACTGTGTTTACTTATTTAAATGTTACTTTTGGCCTAGACTCCAACCAAAAAAGAGAAAGTAAGAGTAGAAGATTGTTCTCTGGCATAGCTTCATTTGAGAGAGAGAATGGAGTCAGTAACACTACATTTATTCTGTATCATGCAATATTCAGTAGTTTCTGCACAGCAGGATGGGAGACTCAGTCCCCAACTTTCTGTCCTGGAATCCATTAATATTAATAGTCTAAATAATAAGGATGAAAAGCCACCCTGAGTGAAGCATGTGACCTACTCTTTGGTTGGTGAATTCTCATAACAACTTCTTTCTGATATTTTTTCTTTCATCACACAACATCTTTAAGTTGAAATGCATATGCATGGATTTTATTGGTTAACAATTATTGTCCATAATTAAACTAATTTGCAGGAGACTTGCTATGACAGTAATAAAACATTTTTAAATGTCAGCTAGTATAATTAAACACAGAAACATATGTTTTCTTATTTTGGCTTATTTTTCTCTTGTTTAGAGAAAAAAGCTCCAAGGGGCACACGAATGGCATGAAAATAGAAGAATTTTCTAAAACTGAAGATATTATGTTCTCTAGCTGAAGGGCTCCTTAGGTTAACCATGGTACTCCTATGTTCTGCTATTCTCCATGTACACACAATAAATATTCGTTGATATGATATAAATTTTAATGTGGCCTTACATTCAAAACAAGAAAAGAAAAAAACTGTACAGTAGATATGTAAATTACATGTCTTAAACCAACCTTTCTTTTTCACTCCTGATTCTTTTAACTTTTCAAATTTTATTCCATTTGCTATCTTATATATTGGAAAGACGAGTTTACTATGTTTTATGCTAGAATATGAGCTTAGTAGATACCAATTATTATTGTTAAAGAAATGTTAATGATCACTTTACATTTTGGAAACCTGTTTGGTTTGACATATTTGAGAATTCAAAGGAGGTGGAGTGTCTGAAACATTATTATGCTTGACCTTCCCTGATCTACTCTATATACTGCTGTTGTTTTATGGTCTGTCTCTAATTATAATATTCTAAACTGTTCAACTGTAGTATGCACTTTCTTTTTGACCAGCATTAATATTTGTAAAGGCTGGATTGCTATATATATATGTGTATATTATGCAATGAATAATGCATTTGTTCATCAAGATTAAAAAAGGTATAATAATTTTTTATGATGAACTGTGTCTGTATTTCTAAAGAGCAATGTTGACTTAACTAAAAACTTTTTAGTTCTAATATCATGAAGCCTCATTAAATGTATAATTTTTGAACTGAGTTTTGCTCAGATATGAATTCTTTGCTTTCAGTGTCTTATTTAATTCTCAGTCCAATCTACTTCTCTATAACTCTACTAGAAAAGGGCTTCAAAGTCCTCTCCTTGTCTAATGAAATAACTTGCTAATTCATCTCTTTAAATCCAAATATTTTCTTAAATTTCATCAAAAGCTACAAATTGTGTTAACTGGCATTCAAGTTTCTCTATTATCTGACCCTGTTGCCTCATAAGCCTATTCTGCAAGCATTCGAATCTTTGCATTTTGCTGTATGCTATAACTCTCAAATTTTAGTAGCATTTGCTTTGAATTTGTTCTTCCATTTCCCTAGCTGCTCACTTGTCCTTTATGAAATTGATCAAATGCCACAAATTCAGTGAAGACTCTCCAAGATTATTATCTACCATGTAGTCCTGGATTTTTCTATTTTTTGCATACCTACTGTACCTTCTGATCACATTCTGAGAGCAATTGCCTCATTTCCAATATATCCCATTACCTGGCTGTAAAAATCTTGAAGAGTATACCTTTGACACTCAATGTTATCACAATGTCTGGCATATGATAAGCGTTCAAATATGTCTATTTAACAAATGAGTCATTGCATTAATAAATTAATATGTATCCTGAGTTTATGTTGAAATAAATACAAATTTAAAAATGAAACTTCTGCTTACCATGTATGATTGTCATTTCCACAAGTTTTTAAATGCTTTTATTATTATGTATCATAACTTGTTAATATGATAAGCTGGAGAAGTAGTTTAGCTTGCAGCAGTCAAAAGTATGTGAGTGTGATATGTTTAGGCAGGCAGAGCTTCCACGGAAAAATAACCTAAATGTGCTTTCAGAAAAATAAACAATAAAGTATATGATTGGTAATTTGTAAATGAAAAATGAGACAGTTATTAATTTAATAAACAGAGAGGCTCCAAAATAAGTTTATATGCTCAGTGGTTCTTTATTGAACACTGATGCTGAGCCTAAAACTGTGTGGACTCTGGACATTTGGGGTGCACAACAATTAGAGCAACAACAATAAAATTACTGTCACCATGGACTTTACACACTAAGAAATATAATTATAATACACTTTTTGATTCTCCAGTGACAACTATTTTTAATTATATTGTGGTAATATTTTTGGTTCCAAATAAAATTTAAGTTTATGTATTCATAATCTTGTGTAGTTTTGATAGGGATTGCATTGAATCTGTGGATTACTTTGGATAGTATGGATATTTTAATGTTAATTATTCCTACCCATGACCATGGTATATGCTTCCATTATTTGTATCTTCAATTTCTGTATTCAATGTCTTATAATTTTTTGAGTACAGGTCTTTTACCAACTTGGTTAAATTTACTCCTCGATATTTTAATTTATTGCTGCAATTATAAATGAAATTTTTTTCTTAATTTCTTTCTCTGATAGTTCATTATTGGTGTATAGAAATACAGCCAATTTTTGAATATTAATTTTGTATCCTGCTATTTTACTGAATTAGTTTATCAGTCTTAATAATTTTTGGTGGAATTTTAATGGTTCTCTCTACATAGTTTCATATGATTTACAAACTGACAGTGTTTAGTCTTTGGTTACAATTTAGATGCCTTTTATATTTTTTTATATCTGATTAATGAGATTAAAACTTTGAAGACTATATAAATAAAAGTGAAAGTGGGTATTCTTGTTTTGTTTCTGATCTTAAGGAGAAAACTTTCTTCTTCATTGAGAATAATGTTAACTGTGTGTTTGTCATCACATGTGACCTTTATTATATTGAGTGTGTTGCCTCTATTCCTACTTTGCTGAGAGATTTCATTACAAATAGATGCTGGATTTTGTCAAAGGCTTTCTCTACATCTATTGATAGAGTCATCTGATTTTTATTTTTGTTTATATTGTGTATCACATTAATTGACTTGCTGATATTGAAACAAACTTGCATCCCAGGAATAAATCTCATTTGATCATGGTCTATGATTTTTGTTAATGTATTACTGAATTTGACTTGCTAATAACATGTTGAGGATTTTTGCATCTATGTTTATCAGGGATATTGGCGTATAATTTTATTTTTGTTATTTCTTCATCTGTTTTTAGAATCAGAGTAATGATAGCCTATTAAAATAAACTTGAAAGCTTTTTCTCCTTTTGAAGTTTTTAAAAATAGTGCAGAAATGATAGGTATTAATTCTTATTTAAATATGTGGTGACATTTACCTGTGAAGCCATTCCATTCAGGACTTTTGTATTTGGGGAGTTTTTTAAATTACTAATTTGATTTTGTAAGTAATATTTGTCAATTCACATTTTCTGTTTTTTTCTTGAGTTAGTCATGTAAGATTATGTTTCTAGGAATTTCTCCATCTATTCTGAATTGTACAATATTTTGGCATATAATATTTTGGCATATAAATGTAATGCTGTTAGCTGTCTCTTCTCCTCTTTCATTTCTGATTCTATTATTTGAGTCATCTCTCTTTTTTTCTACATGAGTCTGGTGAAGGTTTGCCAGTTTTGTTTATCTTTACAAAGATCCAACTCATGGTTTTATTGATTTTTTTTTTTATCTTTTAGACTATTTTGTTTATTTCCACTCTGATCTTTATTATTTCCTTCATTCTACTTATTTTGGCCTTTGTTTTCTACTTTTTGTCTATTTTTTTAAGTGTAAGTTTAGATTGTTTATTTGATATTTTTGTTGTTCTAAGAGGTAGACCTGTACTTCTATGAATTTTTGTCTTGGGAGTACTTCTGCTCTGTCTCTTAGTTACCCAGTTGTTATATTTTCATTTACATTTACCTCAAGGTATCTTCTGATTTCTTTCTTGATCTCATTGTTGACCCATTAATTGTTTAGTGAGATGTTATTCAGCCTGTGTGTGTGTATTCCACTTTATTTCTTGTAACTGATTTGCAGTTTCATACCATTGAGGTCAGAGAAGACTCCTCGATAAAATTTCAATTTTCATAAACTTATGGCGACTTGTTTTGTGGCTTAACTTGTGGTCTATATTGAAAAATGTTCTTTGGATTGATCCCTTTATCATTATGCAATGTCCCTCTTTTGTTCTTATGATAAATTTTGATTTAAAGTCTATTTTGTCTGATATAATTATTGCTACTCCAGCTTTTTGTTTCCTTGTTTTCATTTGCATGAAATATCTTTTTTTCTATCCCTTTATTTTCAGTCCTTGTTTATCTTTTGATCTTAAGTGGGTCTCTTGTAGACAGCTTATGGATCTTGATATCTTAATTATTCATCTACTCCATGTCCTTTGGTTGGAGCATTTACTTTATTTACATTTAAAGTGATTATTTATAAGTACATAAGATTGCTAATTTATTATTTATGTTCTTTTTTTACTTTTTTTTCTTAAAAATGTTCCCTTAACATTTATTTTAATGCTGGTTTGGTGGTAATGATGTTCTATAGTTTTTTCTTATCTGAGAAGCTTTTCATCTCTCCTTTAGTTTTAAATAATAACCTGGCTGAGTACAGTGTTCTTGTTTGTAGGTCCTTGCCCTTCATCACTTCAAATGTTAGATGTGAAACTCTTCTTCGTGCAAAGTTTCTGTTGAGAAATCAGCTGACAGTATAAAGGGAGTTCCCATGTAAGTAGCAAGCTACCTTTCTCTTGCTGCTTATAGGAGTCTCTCTTTATTTTTAACCTTTGGTATTTTACTTATAATATGTCTTGCTGAGACCTGTATAGATTTATTTTGTTTGGGACTCTCAGAGCTTCGTGGACTTGTATGTCTATTTCTTTGCTAGGTTAGAATAGTTTTCAGTCATTATTTCTTCAAGTAGTTTCTCAGTACCTCACTTTTTCTATTCTCCTTCTGGTACCACTACAATGTGCATATTGTCTTGCTTCATGCTTTCCCAGAAGTACTTTTTAATTATTCTCATTTATGTGGATTTTTTGGGCTATTTCAATTGGGTGTGTTCTGCTACTTTTTCTTCCAGATCACTGATTTGATTTTCTGCTCAACTAGTCTACTTGTGATTCCTTCTAGTATTATACAATCTTTATATCTGTTACTGTATTCTTTGTAACTAACTGGTTCTACTTCATGACTTCTATTTACTTTTTTGTGCTTGCTATGTCTTTGATGAAGTCCTCACTAAGTTTCTTAAAAATTTTTAGAACCATTGATTTGAATTTTGTATCTGGCAGATTGCTTGCCTCCTTTTTGTTTAATTCTTTTTTCTGGAGTTTTCTACCGATCTGTCATTTGGGACATCTTTTTGTTTCTTTGTTTCCTCATTTTGGTGGCCTCTTTGTGTTTGTTTCTATGTATTAGAATAGATCCACTACATGTCCCAGTCATGGTTGGTTGGCCTAAGGTAGTAAATATCTTATGGGACCCATAGCTCATTCTCCCTGGTCACCTGCGTGAGGTGCTCCAGCAGGTCCTATGTATAGGTTTTGTGTGCCTTACTATTACAGTTGAGACTTGATTGGTATTGAAATATCAGTGAGTAGGATTGACCCTCAGCCTGAATGGCAATATGGTTAGATTGCATCCTAACCTCCCTGACTGCTGTGTGGGGAGCTTACTGTGATGAGTGGGATTTGCCCCAGTGGGCTCAGGTGCCTGTAAACTTCCCCTTGTTTAAGCAGCTTGTGGGAGAAATTGAGTCATACTGTGATATAGTCTGAAGTCATGCTTTTGGTATTTTGGTTTTTAGGGGCTGTTGGGAAGAGGTTCTTTGTTGTAAGCTCAGGTCAGTCATGGCTTGTTTCTGGTTGGGAACTTCCTGGTGGAAGATACAAAGGGATCCATGAATTGTTGTTTCCTCTGTAGAACCTGGTGGCACATGGGAGAGGTCATTCTGTGAATCAAGAATGACAGTCACCAGTACCACTATTAGGGTAGCTCTACAAAAAGCCCAGCACGTCCCAGGGTCTGCTATTTCTTGCTGACTTGCGTAAGTCCGAGCTGCTGCTGGAGCCTTCTGTAGTACATGAGTTGGATGAGGCAGGATCTTAGTCACCAGAGTGAGCTATGGGGTGTTCACCAGGCTAATGTAGATTCTGGTTTAGTGCCAGTGCTGATCCTGGAACTACTCAGCAAAAGACTCAGCATAATAAGACTAGTCACTGACACCCTGGTGCCCATGAACCCCCAAGAGCTGTCCAAGGAGTGCAGCATGGGCAGGGCTGGCTTCTGGTTGAGAACCTTACTCTGGTGGTGTGTGAATTGGGTGGAGTGGAGTCCCAGAGAGTCACCAGGATGGAGTGATCAGAATGCACCAGGCCAATGCAGATTCAGATTTGAACATGTGGGGAAAGTCTCAACACACAAAAAAAGATGGTGCCTGTCTGCTTACCATATAGAGGAAAGATTCTATGAAGGAAAGCCTTGAAGCCCCACAACTCAGTTTTCTCCTACAAGTCTCTTATCCCACCCAGGTACTCGTCCTTCTACAGGAGCCCATGATGAGTGAGTCTGTGCACCAACCTTTAAGGGGATGTCTGGATTTCTCACAGCCTTCCTTCTCACCCAGACAGTTGGAATACCTACTTTTTTTTTTTTTTTTTTTTTTTTTTTTTTTTTTTTTTTTTTTTTTTTTTTTTTTTTTTTTTTTTTTTTTTTTTTTTTTTTTTTTTTTTTTTTTACAGCTTAATGTTGTTCGGGATTCTTTTCCTGACATTGGTACTCTAGGATGGTAAGCTCAGTGTGGGGCTGGAGTCCCTTTCTCCTTCAAGGGGGAACCTTTGAGACTGAGATATCACTACTGATTGTCAACTGTCACATGGTGGTATGAGACCAGCCCATTCCACATCTTCTACCAGTTTTAATATGGCTACTTCTTTATTTACTTAGTTACAGGATTTTTTTTCAGCTATACTTTATATGGCTCTCCAGGTTGAATGTTCTATAAGTTAGTTATAATTATAATGTGGTCACAAGAGAAGCCAAGCACAGCATTTATCTACTTTGCCATCTTGAAACTGCCCTTCCTCAGTAAGCATATTTTAATTCTTCTCAATTACTATGTAATTTTTAATTGTTTCTAGTTTAGAATTTTAATTACATTTTATTACATCTTTCTAAAATCATTGCACTTCTCACAATCTGCCTGGCTAAAATTTTAAAAATGAATTGAAATACACTTAAAATTTAGAGCATAAATTCAATAACATCACAAGAAATTAGAAACCTAGTGAGTAAGAATATTGGCCATATGTTTGATTCTTTTGTTTTTATTAATGCCGCATCATTTTGTCCTAATATCAGAATTATTTTCCATGGGAATGAATTAATATTAAACTAGAGTTTACACTATATCTGCTACAGTACAGAAATAGTTTTCTTACTTTGGAGATAAAAAAATTGAGGGACAAGGAGGTATATGAACACAATCAAGCTAAGTGTTAAGAAAAGAGTACACCTGAATTCAAGTTTATGTTTCCTCAGAAACAAAGCATATTCCCTTTTTGTCACAAATCCTAACTGAAGCACCATTAAAACTACACTGATTATATAAACACTTAATAAAGACATGTTTTTGATGGCATAAAAATTGAATAAAAACTTTTATTCCCATTTTTACAGAGAAAGTTGTTAGCTTCTGCTTACATCAGTAAATCCTCCACAATTTAGACATTGTGTGGTATATAATGGGTTAATATTGCTATAAAACTTTAATTTTGTATATTGCTGACATTTTATTTTCAACTTGTCAATTTTATAGTGCCATTAGCACTGTATATGCATATGTAAGGGCTCTCCTGAAGAAATCCAGCCATAAATGCCTCTATTTTTCATATTACATGGCTGGATACTTCTGTACAGCCCATATATAGTACATATATATCAGACAATTAATTTCATGAACTCATCCTAGAAAAAGTGCTACATAACTCATTGCTGAATACCACTACAGTCACCTTCTAAGTATTCTGCACAGGAAAATGTGCACTGATGCCAGAGCCTAGTCTACCCTTCAAAGCAATTTCCTTTTTTGGAATGGCCCTCAGAGCTATTGTTATACTCAAAATATGACAATTAAGTTTATGAACTTGCAACCATGGGCTCAAATTGGCAGCACTGTACAAACAACTCCATAAGGTATCATACCCTTGCCAATGTAAGCATACAGTGGCAAGTTCGCGTACTTAATTGTCAGAGTTTGGGCACAACAGCAGCTCTGAGGGCCAGTCCAGGAAAAGAGTTCCAAAATAGCTTTGAAGGGTGGACTAGGCTCTGGCATCGGTGCAGAGCTTCCTAAGGGTAGAACTTCGAAGGTGACCGTAGTGATATTCAGCAATGAGATATATAGCACATTTTCTAGGATGAGTTCACAAAATAATTTGTGTGATCTCACACATATATATGTGTGTGTGTGTGTTGTGTGTGTGTGTGTGTGTGTACATGCGTGTGTGTGTCCTTCAATTCAGGTGATCCAGAATAACATATCCATGAGGTAATTCAGTGGAAAATAAAAAGATAGGAACACATTTCTGTTGTGGTAATGAAAATTCTCCCAATAAATCAGATGTATTGAACTTCTCTATATTAATGAGAAATTACTGGCTGAAAATTGAATTTTTTCCTGTTTGTGATATATTTGGAAATATCTCTTCATTAAAGACATAAATTTGAATTTGCTGTCATGTTTCTCATCTCTGTTCAACCACGTTGAAGATGTTTAGTACAAAATAACCAGTCACCTGCAGCATTTGTGTATGAATGAGAGATAGATACAGCAAGGATGAAGGCAGAAGAATTGAATTTCAGTGCATCACTTTGTAGAAATTTGAAAACTAAAACCACAGAAATGAGTCAATTGCACATTTAAGTAGATTTAACTGTGAATATTAAATATAATGAGGAATGCATGGGGTTCATATTTAGGACCTGGTTCTACCAATTATGGAGTATATCATTTTAAAGAAATGAGCTGCCATTTTCTCATCTATAAAATAGGGATGCTTATAATCAGAACGAAACAGCAAGACTCACAGATTTGCATGAATTTTAATTTTCTGGACATACTAGTATTTATTGTAAAAGTACTTGTAATTAGTATCACTGAACTGTGGCTATTGTAAATGCCTTTTACAATTGCATCGGAAAGAATGTTACAGGTAAACATGATTTCCTTTATTCAGATTCCACTAAGCTAGAAATAGAGAAATTGGAATATACAAATTTTATTTCCAATGTGCTTTAAAAATAAGTGTTGACAAAGACATTTATTATTATAAAAGACTATAAAGAATTACATACATTGCATAGCTTCTTTTCTTTTTTTTTAGTACTAGTAATATTAGTAATTTTCTACTAAATATACATCAGACATATATAGGGGCTAAAAAAATTATCCTGTCAGCCTCTACTTTGTATCTCTTTCTTAGTTTAGTGTAAACTATTATATGACTTTTAAATCAGAAACTTTTATTTATGAAAATAGTAAAATTTAATAGAGTTCAATTTTTCTTCTAGTTGAATGTTCTAACCACTGAAAATGATTAAGGTTAGATTCCAGAGTGTCTAATATTCTAACAATGTATAATACAGAAAATAAATAGTTATTGATTATTTGACTCAGAATAAGCTGGATCAACTTTCATCATCACTGAGAAATTTTTATCATATTTTCTACTGCAAGTTTTATAACATGAATGTTTTATATGTTATAAATAAAGTTTTAAATAATGATTAAAGAAAAATATTATTTTCATCTCTTTCATATACTATCCATAATGTTCACTACTTTTTTATTATTACATTTGGCTCATTTAATTAGATGCTTATGACAACCCAGTAATACAGATTTTTATCTAGTTTCCAGGAGAGAAAAACAGAAAGAGAGCTGATAATAAATATATTACTCAAAATACCAAGTTAACCAGAGGAGCTAGGATATGGGACAAAACATATGGGATAATATACATTTCTCATGCACTGCTAACATATTCAGATATATTTAATGATTTATGGTTTTCCTCTTCCAATTCTCTTTATCCACCCTTATCAATGGACTAATATTGTTTCAAATTACTGCCCTCAAAATTGCTGGATTTACTTTTACTTATTGTCAAGGGATATATATATATATGTGTGTGTGTGTGTGTGTGTGTGTGTGTGTATAATATATATATAAATATTTTTTCATGTATAAGGTGATACTTTGTCTAAAATTGTTGGAAAAAAATTAGGGGTCATGTTATACACAGGAGTAATAAGTTGCTGGTGATTTCTTAATGTTGAGTTAGAAAAATAGGGGTTACCTTATACTTGGGGGCATCTTATACATGGAAAAATATGGTATATATATATATATATATATATATATATATATATATATATGACATATACATATATATATATGTGTGTATGTCTTAAAAATTATACATCATTAGGTTAAGTGATTAGTTTTATCATTTTCTACACAATAAATAAGATTTTCAAAATAAGAGTATAGTATCTGAATCTCTTTTGTTTGCATGAAAAAATAAAATTATAGGCTTGTAATATTTAGTTCTCTAAGGTGAGAGCTAGTTCTGTCAAGGTAGGAGCTTTTGCTTTTGCACAGACCAATGGGGATGGTAAGAAAAGCTTCCATGTGATTTGGGAAATAAATTGCCCTGAACAAAATTACTGACGATAAAACTTTCTCTAATCTCATAATTTCCAGGCCCTGCTGGACACACGAGGCCTAAGAAAAAAGTCAAGAGGTCTGCCTACCCAGTAACATTATCACCCATCTTCTTCTGCCTCATAGTCATCTATTACCCATACCCCTACCTGGTATTGTAGAATCTGCCCCCAAAACAAACTCTATGCTGAATTTGTCTAGGGCCTTGCTCTCAGTAGTGAGTCTTTTAATTCCTGCAAAGAAGCGATCTTAGAAAGATGTCAAGTCATAACTCTCAGGAAATTCACCTTATAGTTGGTGATTTTTAAAATCACTAATGACTTGTAAAGCCTCTGCAGTGAAGCTGTAAGCATAGAATTTCAGGCATGACTAACTGGAGAGAGGCCAACATCGCTGGGAAGAAGTCACTGAGCAAGACGTTCTGTACTTCTCTGCAATTTCACCTTGGACACAGTCACTCCTGCAGTGCATTCATGTCTGGAGATACATATGTAACTGCATCTAATATTTTTTGTCAATTTTTAATATGTAACTAATTTTCAACAGTCTCATCTAGAAAATGAGAAAAAGCCATGATACTGTTACTATAGAATGTAACATTATCGAGACTGTGCCTAAAATAAAGTAGTTATCAGGATTACTTGAGAATACCAAACTAAACTTGAAATCTTGGTCCATTGGAAAATGTTCTAATACCACTTCATTCAAAAGTTTATATTCATGGGCTAAAAACAAACATCACTTTGCTTACATGATATTGTAATTGGAATCAAATATATTTTTTGGGGTTCTTACTCTAAAGTAGAACTAAATGTATTAAATTTTATCCCCTTCATTTCTAAACAGGTATACATCTACTAAAAAGTATTTGTATGTATTACGTTCCTATCACTGCTCTAAAAACTTGCCAACAATTTAGTGGCATAAAATGACACAAATTTATTTTCTTAAAGTTCTGGGGGTCAGAAGTTTGAAATAAGTTTCACAGAGACAAAATCGAAGTGTCTATAGGGCCATGCTCCCTCTGAAAGCTCTGGGAGAGAACTGTTTCCTTTCTTTTATAGCTTCTAGAGCTGCTTTCCTTGCATTTCTTGTCTTGTGGCTCTGCCTTCATCTTCAAAGCCAGAGCTAAAATATCTCCAAATCTCTGCTTCCATCACTTGGTCTTCGCTTCTATCTGGGATTTTGACCCTTCTGCCTCTCTCTTATAAGGAATTTTGTAATTATAATTTGAGTTTACCTGAATAGTTCATGATAATATCCTCATCTCAAAAGCCCACATCTTTAAAATAAATGTATCATAGAAATTAACTGCTTTACAGTTCTTGGTGATTCAGAAATGGACACATTTGTGTGCATGTACATGTGTGTGAGGAGGAGGTATTATTTAGCTCACCACAGCAAACAATATGATGAAAAAAATAAATTTGTAAAGGAGGGGTATATTTGAAGAAGAAGAAATATGTTTATCATGATTTTAAATTTTTAAAATTTTTTATTTTGAGATAATTTTAGATTTACAAAAGATTTGTAATTTCTACATATCCATTATTTATGTTATTGTTACATTAGTATTATGTAATCATGAGATATCTATCTAAGCTAATAAATGAACTTTGATACAATAGTATTAACTAAACTATATAATGTATTTGGATTTCATGATTTTTTTTTACTAATGTCTGTTATTTGTTCACATTATAATCAAGAATCTCACATTGAATTGTTGTCACGCCACTTCAGTCTCCTACAATCTGTAAAAGTTGATTAGTTTTTTCTTGTTTTTGATGACTTTGACTCTTTCGAAGAATCAATTACCTCCCTATCTTGGTGGATTTAAAAAATACTTACATGTCAATTTCATTTTGTACAGGTTTATGGAGTTTAGACAAATGAATAGAATTGTGTTTCCACTAACATTATTCCATTACTGAATACTTCTATCACCCAAAATTTCCCCCGGGCTATCCCTTAGCAGATGTGACTGTTTTACCTCTCTCGGTTTTTTTTTTTCCTGAAATGTAACATGAATAGAAGCATACAATATGTAGCTTTTTAGGTCTAGTTTCTTTGGCATCACAAAACAACAGGGAAGAGCCATCCAAATTATTACATGAAGCAATAGTATCCTCTTTTTAATGGGAGTAGATTTTAGTGTATGGAAATCCCACAGATTGTTTATACATCCATGAGTTGAAAGAATTAGTAGCTGTTTTCAGTTTCTGACATTATGAATAAAGCTGTCAAATATGCATTTTTATGTAAACACAATATTTATTTCTTCTGGGTAAAAATCTAGAAGAGAGATTTCTGGGTCGTATCATAGAAATATGTTTAACATTATAAGAAGCAGACAAAGTATTCTGAAATGGCTCTACTATTATACATTTTCAAGTGCAATGAATGAATGTTCCCTAAGCAGGGGTTTTTAATTAAAATCTAATTTATCAAGTTTTCTTTTACAGACATACTTTTGGCACTGTGTCTAATAACATTTTGGTTGATCCAAGATGACACAGTTTTTTCTCAGGTTTTCTTCTTCAGAAGTGTTTAAATTTTTGGTTTTATATTTATGCATATGAGCTACTTTAATATTTGTATTAGATATAAGCTAAAGTTGCCTCTATTTTTCTTTTTTATTAAATTTATTGAGATGATATTGTTGGTAAAATTATATAGGTTCCAGATGTCCAATTCCATAATACGTCATCTATATGTTGCATTGTGTGTTCACCACCCAGAGTCAGTTCTTTTTCCGTCACCATGTATTTGACACCCCCTCCTCCATTACCCCCTTCCCTTTCCCCTCTGATAACCACTAAACTATTGTCTGTGTTTATAAGTTTTTGTTTTCTTATTTGTTTGTCTTGTTCCTTTGTTGCTTTTAGTTTTATGTTCCACACATGAATGAAGTCATATGGTTCTTGATTTTTTTCTGACTTATTTTGCTTAGCATGGTGATTTCAAAATCTATGTTCTATTGAGATATAATTTTTATATAATTCATTCATTTGAAGTATACAATTAAATGACTTTTAACATAGTTGTGTAACTATCACGTCAAATTTTGAACATTTCATAACCACACAAAAAAATCTTGCATTCTGTAACTGTCACTCTGTAACCACCTACCCAGCTAGAGCTTTAGGAATAATGGATCTACTTTCTGTCTCTATAATTTTGCCTGTTCTGGACATTATATATAATTGGAATCACACAATAAGTGTCCCCTTTTTACTGAATTTTTCACTTAGTGCAACGCTTTCAAAGTTTATCGATGTTGTAGCATGTATTTGTGATTTTATTGTTTATTGCTTAATAGTGCTGTACTCTATGGATATATCATGTTTTATTCATTCATCAGGAAATGATCGTTTGAGTTGTCTCACTTTTAAGTTAATATCAATAATGATACAATACACATTGGTGTCTAAGTTTTTGTGTAGATATATGCTGATATTTTATTTAGGTACATACCTAGGTTTAGAATTGCTGAATCATATAATACCTTTATGTCTGTTTGAGAAATAGAAAGACTTTTCTACAGTGGTGATGCCATTTTACATCCCCACCAACATGCTTGAGGGCTCCAATGTTTCTGTGTCTTTGCCAACACTTTCTATTGTCATACTTTATGATTAAGATATAAAGTGGTATTTCACTGTGGTTTTGAAATTAGCTTTTATTAGCCTTGAAATTAACAGTCTAAGTCCCTTTATTGATGTTTGACTGCTGCAGTTACTACGTTACTTCCTCTGCTCCTCTACCTCACGTCTGGGCAAAGTGGTAAGACAATTTGGATGCTTTTTACTATGACACAGATGAGAGCTTTATACTATGCAAGTCCTTGCTTATGTGTGGGGACTTTCCCAGAGCCCCTCCCCAAAATCACCATTAAAAACACAAAACCAACCTCCTTTCATTGCTCTCTTAAGTCATTTGTGAACCAGCTTGGCAGGATGTTCTTTCAGATAACATCATTATATAAATAATGAAGAGTTCTTACTTCCATTGTTTATGTGGTACCATTAGCCTTAGCAGCCAAACCAAATTTTCGGTGAGGACACATTCAATCACTGTGAGAAGGCTATTCAATCCCTGAAAACTACAAAATCTTTGGTGGCTACTGATGTTGAGCATCTTTTTATGTGCCACTTACAATCTTCTAAGAAATGTCTATTCCAATCTTTTGACAAATTTTAATTGGGTTGTCTTTTTATTATTGAATTGTAATAGCTGTATGTGTATTCTAGATACAAGTCCCTTATTGGATATACAATTTGTAAATAGAAATACATGGTTTGTATTTTCACTTTATTGATGTTGGCTTAAAGCACAATAGTTTTTAATATTAAAGTCTAAATTACCTACTTGTTTTTCTTTCATTGCTTGTGCTTTTTGTGTAACATTTAAGAAATACTCCAGAGTCATGAAAATTGTCCCTATGTTTTCTTCTTAGAATTTTATAGTTTTAGCTATTACATTTAGGTCTTCTACTTATTTTGAGTTAATTTTGACATACTGCTTGAGGTAGAGGTCCAACTTTATTTTGAATATTCAGTTGTCCATTTGTTAAAGTTACTGTTCTGTCCACTACTGAAGTACAATTAATTTTTGTACAATTATGTTGCATCCTGCAAGCTTGCTGGACTGATTTATTGTATTAATATATTTATAATGAATTTCTTAAGAGTTTCTCCATACAAAATTATGACTTGACAATAGTTTTACTTCTTTATTTCTGATCTAGTTGTTTTTATTTCATTTTGTGCCTAATTGTCATAAGCAGCATATTTAATACAGTAATAAATAGAAGAATGATACCAAAAATCTTTTTCTTATTTTCTGATATTAAGAAAAAGTATTGAGTCTTTCCCCATTATGTTATTATCATTGTGCTTTTTGAAGAGGCAATTTACCAAGAAAGTTCTTGAGTTTGTTTGGAGATGTGTTGAATTTGTTCTTATGTTTTAATTCCATTTATTAAGATCATGCTGCTTTTTTTGTAGTTAATAAATCTCTTATTAATAATTGTTTAACATTAATTAATATTTGGATGTTAAACCAATCTTACATTAATAATAAAAATTCAATTTTATCATTGTTTTATACAATTTTGGATTTTATTTGAGAGTATTTTATTGAGAATTTTTGCAAACATCTTATATATGCATGTATATATTGAATTGTATGGAATCATAGTTGAAAATCAATTAACCATTAATATGAAGACTTTTTCAGGACTTCAAATTACAGTACATTAATTTACATGTCTATTCCTATACCTGTACTGTACTGTCTGGATTAATGTAGCTTTCTAATAATTTTTCAAATTGGGAAGTGGGAGTCCTTGAACTTAGTTATTCGTCTTCAAAATTCTTTAGTTTATGATGGGTTTTATATGAAATTTTTACATGAACTTTAGGACCCCCTCCTCATCAATTTTTGCAGAGAAATTAGTTAATTTTTTAGGGATTGCATTATATATATGAGGAGGGACCCCCAAAAAACTCAGAATTTATTTATAAAAAAATGTGTATTTATTCTTACATGTTTCAACTTTAGTCACCTTCAAAGTACTCTCCATTTGATGCAATATATCTATCAAGATGCTTTTTCCACTGCTTAAACCAGTTCTTGAACTCATTGATTTTGATGTATTTTAATGCTTCTGTTTTTGTTGTTTCACCTCTTCCACACTGGCAAAATGTTTCCCTTTGAGAACTTTGTAAATATTTTCATCCGTGGAAATGGAATAAAAAAGTTGCTTGGGGTGAGATTAGGTGAATAAGGAGGGTGGGGCATAGAAGTCATGTCCTTTTATTTTTTAAATTTTTTTAAATTTTTTATTTTTTGAACAACTTTAAGCATCATTTTATGAATACTACACCCTGTGGAATACACAAATACACAAAAATTGAACTTGTACTTGGCTACAAAGCATAGATTAACACATTTCAAAAAGTCATTATCCTGCAGACTGTAGTTTTTTTTTTAATTCATTTTTATTGTTAGCCTTATTGGGGTGACATCTGTTAGCAAGGATTACATAGGTTTCAGGCATACAGTTCTACAGTGCATTGTCCACTTGATGTGTAATGAGTTCACCACCTAATGTGACTTCTCTTTCCATCACCTTATATTCCTCCCCCTCCTCTCCCACCCCCTCCCCTTTCTCCCATCCCTAACCCACTTGTCCCCAAATAAACAAGAAACTATTGATTGTGTCCATGGGTTATTTGTTTGTTCATTTCTTTTTTCTTTGCTTTCAGTGTTATATTCCGCATATGAGTGAAGTCATACAGTTCCTTGTTTTTTCTGTCTGGCTTATTTCACTAAGCATGATGATCTCCAGGTCCATCCATTTTGTCGCAAATGGCAACATTTCATCTTTTCTTACAACTGAGTAATATTCCATTGTGTATATGTACCACAGCTTCTTTATCCAGTCATCTGTCGCAGGGACCTTTGGTTGTTTCCATGTTTTGGCCACCGTGAACAGCGCTGCAATGAACATTGGGGTACATAAGTCTTTGCGGACAAAGGCTTTCAGATTCTTTGGGTAGATCCCCAGAAGGGGGATTGCTGGGTCAAATGGTAACTCCATTCCCAATTTTCTGAGGAACCTCCACACTGCCTTCCACAGTGGTTGTACCAGTTTGCACTCCCACCAGCAGTGTACCAGAGTTCCTTTTTCTCCACAGCCTCTCCAGCACTTGTTATTCCTTGTCTTGTTGATAATAGCCATTCTCACAGGTGTGAGGTGGCATCTCATTGTGGTTTTGATTTGCATTTCCCTGATAACTCTCTCCATATACAAAAATTAACTCAAAATGGATTGAAGACCTTCAGATAAGACCTGCAACAATAAACTGTATAGAAGAAGACATTGGTACTAAACTTATAGACCTAGGACTCAAGGAAGACTTCATGAACCTGTCCTCAAAGGCAAGGGAAGTAAAAGCAAAAATAAATGAATGGGACCATATCAAACTAAAAAGCTTCTGCACAGCAAAAGAAACCATGAACAAGGCAAAGAGACAGCCAACTGAATGGGAGAAAATATTTGCAAACAATGCATCAGATAAGGGTCTAATATCTAAAATATACAAAGAACTAATAAGACTTAACAACAAAAAAACAAACAACCCAACTAAAAAGTGGGCAGAAGAACTAAACAGACACTTCTCCCACAAAGAAATACAAATGGCCAGCAGACATATGAAAAAATGCTCATCCTCATTAGCTATTAGTTAAAAACTTCTGAACACTCTGTGTGGTGTGGGCAGGTGCATTGTCATGATGAAAGAACCAGTCATTTGTTTGCAACAACTCAGGATGTTTCTTCCTTAAATTGTGACACAAATTTTTCAGAACTTCCAGATAATAACTTTGGTTGACTATTGGACTCAGAGGAACAAATTTCAAGTGCATAATCTTTCTCACATTAAATAAAAGTAATTCTGTTTTTATTAGGTCACTCTTTATATGTACGTATGTATGCAAAAATTCTCAACAAAACATTCTCAAATATATATTTAAATTTATGCATATGAATATTAATAATTATAGTACTATTTGTTTAAAGTCTCTCCTTTCCCCATTGAATTGGTCTTTATTTCCTACTAAAACTAAGTTTGTTTTACTTGTATATTTTTTAATAGATTCTTTGTTCTGCTCTATTGTTTGCCAGTATTACACTGTTTCAGTTACTTAACCTTATAGTAGGTTTTGAAGTCGGGTGAGTTGTCCAAATGTTGATGATCTTTTTTTTCTTTTTTAAGATTTTTTGCCCATTCTAGTTCTTTAAATTTTCCATATAAATTTTACAGTTAAATTGTTGATGTGTACTAAAAGGCTTGTTAGATTTGATTGGAATTGCATTTAATTTATGTATCACATGAAAATGTCTTGACATACTAACAATACTGAGTCTTTAAATTTCTGAATATTGCATTGTTTTTAGTAGAAGTCTACTATCAAAGTCATGAAGTGTCTTTTACCACATCGGGACAAATTTGTGTTTTTGAGGTTTTAAACAGGAATTGATTAGTAATTTTTTCTGTTGTTTGTTTTCTGTTTTCATTGAGATGGCCATATGGTATTTTTTCAATATATTAGCAAGGTGAATTACACTAATTGGTTTTCAATTTTTAAATCAGATTTATATTCTGATTTAAATCTGTTTTATCATGGAGTATTATCCTTTTTGTATATTGGTGTGTGTGGTTTGCAAACTTTTTTTTAAGAATTATTGAATAGATAAGATATTAATCTGTAGATTTTTTTTTTTTTTTGTAATATAGTTTTCCAGATTTTGTATTAGGCTAATTCTGGCCTTGTAAAATAAAGAAGTGTTGTTTTTAATCTTCTTTTATTTTTTGAAAAAGAGATTTTAGAAATATTTGTTTTATAAATTTTAAATAGAGTTCACCATTGAAACTATCAGAGCTTGGATTTTTCTTTTTGGAATGTTTTACAGATCTCTTTTGTTTTGTTTTGTTTTGTTCTAATTTAATTCCATTTGGATTCAAGCATATGCTTTGCATGATTGATAGTTTTTTATCTTTTTAAATGTTTTTAATAGTCAAAAGTTAGTTCTATATTGGTGATTATTCCATGTGGTATTTTTGGGGGAAGCATTTTATAAATGTAAGCTAGGTTTAGTTGATTGTTAGTTTAGTGTTAGCATTAGTATTCTGTATCCATAATGATAATTTGTCTATTTATTTTATCAATTACTAGAATGTACTTTTGAAATCTGCAAATGTAATTGTAGGTCTTTCTACAACATCATTTCTTTCCTTGTGTAATTTTTCAGGTTAAACACTATTTTTATATTTATTTTTACTATGTTTTTCAATTACAGTTGACATATAACATTATGTTACTCTCAGGTGTACAACACAATGATTAGACATTTATATAGCTTAAGAAGTGATCACCCTGATAAATCCAGTACCCATGTGATATCATAAATAGTTACTAAAATACCACTGATTATATACCAATGCTATACATTGTTATGACTATTTTGTAACTATAATTTACATCTCTTAATCTCCTCCCTCTTTACCAATATTCCCTAATCTCCTTTCATCTGGCAGACATCAAAATGCTCTCTGTATCTATAGGCTTGTTTCTGTTTTGATTCTCCATCTATCCTGTTCTCTAGATTTCACATATACATGAATTGATATGACATTGTCTTTTTCTGTTTGAATTACTCCATTCAACACAATGCCCTCTAGGTTCATCCAGGTTGTTGCAGATAGCAAGATTTTTCTTTATGGCTGAGTAATATTCCATCTCTATATGTGTATAAAAGTTAAAATTATGTTTTGGAGAAATGATCACAATATTATTATATAATGGCCTTCTTTATCCCAAATAAGATTATTTTTTCTGAAGTCTACTTTGTCTGATACTAACATAGTTACTTAAGCTTTCTTCTAGTTAGTGATTTCATGAATATAATTGATTATTGCCTTTTTATCTAACCCATCAACATCTGTCTTTAAATTGGTTAATTTATGCTGTTCATATTTTAGGCAATTACATATACCATTAACTTATATTGTATGATCTGGCTAGTTATTTTTTATTCCTTCTATCTTTCTATACTTCGTTGCCTTTTCAATCTTTTCTTAATCAAGCATTTTTCAGAATAACTATTTTTTCTATTTTATTGATATATTAGCCATATTTCTTTCAGAACTGTATTTTATGTGTTATCTTAGAATATGCATTTTTAAGTAATCTAAGTCTACTTTCAGATAATATTATGCCATTTCACCTATGGAAGAACTTTACAACAGTATAATCACACATTTTCTCTTCCCTCATTAATGCTACTGCAGAGTTTTTTATTATTACACATGCTACAAACACATAATACTAAAGCACCATTTTGCTTTATATAGTCAGCTACATTTAAAACTATTAATATAAACTAAAAATATATTTCATTTAATCATTTATTATCTTATTTTCAGCACTATTCTCTTTCCAGTGTATACCCAAGTTTCAACTTGACATCATGTTTTTTCCTTCCTGAAGCATTTTCTTTAACTTTTTTTAAAATGTGTGCTGTTAACACATATTCTGGTTTTTGTTTTCTGAAAAGGTTTTAATTTTTATTTAGTTTTGAAATATTTCATTCCTGAGTTTGGAGATCTGAATTGACCATTTTGAGGGAGTAGTTTATTTCAACATTTTAATAATGTCACTCATATGGTTTCTAATGAGAATTCTGCTATATTTATCTTTTTTATCTAAGAAATGTTTCATCTTTTGTCTAACTTCCAGATTTTCTTCTTCTTAAACCATTTTGTTTTGTTTTAGTGTGTATTTTGTTTTGTTAGCAGTTTGAGCATGTTCTCCTTAGTTGTGTGTGTGCTTTAATTATTTTGTGTTTTTTTTTTGTTTTGTTTTATATTTATTCTTTTTGGTATGCTTTCATCTTTTTGTATCTGTCATTAATTTTGGAAAATTTCTTGTTCTGTCTTAAGTGATTCAAATTTCAGATGTTAGTGTATTTTATTTTTTCACAGTTCTAGAATTTCTATTTGATTCTATTGCATAGTTTTCACCTCCTTGCTAAAAGCATTCATCTGATCTGACATATTTTTCAACATTTTTCTTAGAACCTCTAACATATTAGTCATAGCATTTTTATTTTTATAATTTTTATTTTTTTAAGTCTTAGATAGGTCTAACATCTCTGTCATATACAGGCATGGTTCTGATGGTAAACTTTTTCTTTGTTTTTGTTTCCTTGCTTTTCTTTGATTTTTACGTGCTCTATAATTTTTTGTTACATGCTAGATATCATTATAGTACACTAGATAAAATTCATTTTATGTCTGGAAATGGTCATCCTTTTTCTTCTGCTTGGCCCCTAATAAGAGCACTAGAGTTTATTTTGAGTTAATGGAGCTAGAAATTTGGATGATTTTGAGCTTATTGTTGCCATAGTTATCCTCATTGCACCAGAGACTGAATATTCCTGATATTCCTGTACAGACATTACTGTGTTTAGTATGGAGACTGGTTTTTCAGAGCAATGTCTAGGTGTTTCTGAATTTTAGATCTTTTAACATTTTGCCTCACAAAGGGTAACCCTTGTCCTTCTTTTAACTTTATTCTCCTAAAGTTTGTTATCTCAATGAGGAGGATATGGGAGTATAGTTTCTACCCTTTTGATAGTTACCTAAAGTTACCTGGTACAGAGGAGAGTGCAGTGTCTCTTTTTTCATTACACCTAAGTGTTAGGCATACATTGTGTCCCTTGATTTTGGAGGCATGGCCATTTCTCATCTCGTGTTCCTTCTTTGGTTATAGTTGTGGTCTCAGTCCGTGATCATACTTTTTGCTAGATTTGTTTGTTTTTCCATTATGTATGTCTTTACCCTACCTTTGATATTTTTGCCAATATCTTAAAGGCACCAGTGCTTTCCATCTGCCACCTCCTAGGCTAAGACTTTTTTTTCCATAATAGAGAAAAGTGAGTAGTATTCAGACAGAATTTCTGATCCCTCACACAGACCTGTTTCTCCATCCAGATCTATACTATAGATATTCTTGCAGCCTTTTCTGATTTTTGCTGTGAATGATAGTGGAGTTCATTTTCAAGAAGATAGATTACCCAAATTTCTGTGGTACCAAAAAGTACTATATTATCCAGAAAATTTGCACCTGGTTTTCCTCAATTTGTCAACTGTTTTGCTGCTCTATTTCTTCTTCCTGATGTCTGATTGCATAGTCCAAATGAGTATTTTCTCTCAGCTCCTTGCTCCCTGTAGGTACACCTCTTCTTATATTTTGGTCTAGTTTGTTGCTTTCTCTCTGTAAGGGTGGGAGTGTTACTCTTCTAGTTGTCTACTTCCCAAGGTAAAAGCCATCAGATTCAAATATTATGAGCAATGAGATTTTGCCCTGAACTTTCATTTTATTAAACAAAATCCAATAGAACATGTATGATAATGGTAATAGTAATGGTAATAATGTAAAATTGCAGGTAATGTTTATTAAGCACTTATCTAAAGTGATGTGCTTTGATCAAGTATTTATAGCTAGTTCCTATCACAACTAAACTTTAAACAGATTATCGGAAATTCTAGTGAAAAACTAAAATTTAAATGGGACCAGAGTTTTAGAGCATATAAGAGATGCGATATTTATTACACTTAGTAACTTAATTAAATGTATTCATATCTTGCTTCTTAAAATACTATTTACAACAGCAGTTTTATCTCTTCTTTAGAAAAACAGACCCCATTTTTCTGAAGGTTTATCAGAATAACTCATATTTGATCATCCCCTAAAATGTCATTAATTTTATATTAATATTAATCTTGTTATACTAGGAAGATTGATGCTTGAGGGCCTTCTTCCAATGAATTGAACATTGTTGGATATCTCTGTACTTAATTACTAGTGTCTTCTGTCAGCAGTACCTCTTCATTGCCTCCTTCTTCTTAAATATTGTGATTCTTAATAAATCACAATATTTAAGATTGCTTGGATGATTCTTTTCCTGGGACATCTTTCCTAACTTTTTGATTCCCTTATTCTAATGTCAGTTAAGAATTTCATAGTATTACAGACTTTTCATTGACAGTCATCATGATTTATTTTAATGACTTTTCTTGTTACTCTTTTATATTTAGTCTAGAAATTCCGTGATGATAGAATTATTTTTTATTTTATGTTTATTCTATGTATTGTATAATGGAAGCATGTGACAAGATGCTTGAAAAAATACTCTCCTGTAGAACTCAACTAAATTATCAAATGATGTCCCATTGCATTTGTTTTTTTTTATTATTAATGACCACTACTTGTCTTGAAACATGATTTAAAAATGTTTGTTAAAGAAGTCAATAAATCAATTTAAATTAAATAGATTATTCATATATTATTCTTTGAAGTACATTTTGAATATTTCACACTGAATAATATTTATCTTCTTACCTCTGGCCATTTTCTCTACTTAAAATTTGCCTTTCTTTTATGCAAGTAATCAAGACTGCTTCAGTACACTAGAACATCTGGCTCATTCAAATAATTAAATTAATAAAAATCATAGTTACATAAATGAAGAAAAACATCAATGAGAAAAATTAGTCCAATTGTTTCTTACCATAAAGATGATGCAAAGAGTTGATTGAATGATTTTTTTCCACTATTCAATTTCTTGGTTTAAAATTATAATGATAGAACTTATATATAAATGCTGAGTCCTTGAGTTAGAGCCAAAGTCAATATCACCAGAAATGTCAATTATTCTTGGAGGTTAAGAAGGATGCCCATTCACTAAAAGTTGCGAAGCAGACATTAAAAGAAAGATAGACCACTATCTCACCTGGAGGTTATGTAATAGATTTATTTATGAAATAAAACCTGGAAAAAGTGGACAATCAATCTGTAGGAAGGAAGTTTCAAAGATGCTGAACAGAATGAGAGGGTGTCAAACCTAATGAGCCAGTAATATTTTTATACAGATTAAATTTATTTTATGACATTTATGCTTATTTCAAGTATTCCATTTAAATTTTTTAAAAAAGCACTTTTAAGTGCCTATTGTATGGACACTCAATAGCTCCCAGGCACCTAGAAATCTTACCACCTTTTAGCCAAGAAACCTACTCTGTTCCTCAGTAAATTTTGTCCTCATTTGGGGAGGGATATATGTTTTTTTATCTCTCTGTCATCGGTGACCAACAAAATGCATGTGACTTGGCAACAAGAATTCTGCTTTTGTGATAAATAGAAATGAAAAACTAAAAATTATCTAAATTATAGTTAAACTTTACAGTTAAAGATGTCGATTCAGAGGCAGCTTAGAAAAGGAGGTGTAGTTTTCTTTTCTCCTTTGTTTTTAGGAAACAGAGAAGTCCCCATTGTTAAATCACCAGATGCTCAGGTGATATTAGAATGTAAATATTTAAATTATACTACCAATACTGTCATAGACTAAAGTACTTTGAAGTGCAAGGCATTGAGGCCCATGTGCCAAGTCAATCATTTTGTAATATGCGTATTATTATATAGACACAGGAAGCAAATAAGTGCACTAAGTTGATAGCAGCAGTAAGAATCAGAAATTGAAGTTAAGACCTTCCTTCATGGAAGAACCAAAACCAAATTTAAGATTAAAGCTATTAAAAAGTAAGCTGTGGAATTTTAATTAAAATTTGTGTTTTGAATGCAACAACTTCTTACCTGTAATTTGAGTTAGAATGCCAAAATTATGACTTACTACTGAACACTAAAAATGGACCTAGGAGGACACCTCCGATAGTGGCATAAGAGGACATCCTCGAAACCTATCTTGGAAAACACAATGAAACAGCTGAAATCCAATGGGGAAACCCTGAGAAGCACAGCTAAGAGAGGCTTCTGCCTTTGGGGAGGTTTTGGATGATTGTTTCAATTTTTTTACTATTATTTGGACAATTTAGATTATCCAGGTCTTCTTGGTTGAGTCTGTGTAGACTACATGTTTCTAGAAACTTGTCTACATGTTCCAGGCTATTAAATTTCACAGCGTAAAGCCCTTTGTAGTATTTTCTTCTGATCTTTTGTATTTTTGTGTTATCAGTCACAATTGCCCCTTTTTTATTTCTAATTTTGCTTATTTGTGTGTTTTCTTTTTGTCCTCAGGTTACCTTATCCAGAGGGTTGTCAATTTTATTGATTTTTTCAAAGAACCAGCTTTTTGTTCCATTAATTTTTTCCATTGTTTGCGCTCTCAGTTTCATTTAGTTCTGCTTTAATTTTTTTAATTTCTTTGATTCTGCTGACTTTGGGTTTATTCTGTTCATCTTAATCTGTGTTTTTTAAGGTGGGATGTTAGGCAGACTCTATAGTCTACAGTGTCTAACACACAATAGATTAGATTAGGACAATGTAGTGGCTCACATCCTTATATTTGGAGACCCAGTCACTGAGATCATACTCTGTCTCTGTTTTATTTTTAGTTGTGTAATATTTGGCAGGTTACTTAGTTCTCTGGTTCTTACACCTGTTGAAGTAGGCTTAATATTCTACTTTCCCAAAAGGCTTGTTATGAGAATTAGATGAGAAAATGCAAATAAATTTTTACAGTAGAATCTCACATGTAATTAGTATTTTATAGGTGTTAGGGTGTATTTTTATAATTATTACAAGTCATGTAAATAAAATACAACAAGATATTAAAGGTAAAGACTAAAATCCAAAGGCAAGAAGGAGAATATTTGTAACATTCAACATGAGTTTAAAAATATATGCCCATACTCTCTATATGTGGGACATATTGTTTATTTTAATCTTTCAAGAACCCGACCTAAGAATCCGGTCAATTATACATTTCACTGGGATCAGAAACTTAAACAGAAATCAACTGTTCAGTAGATGAATAACTTCTTGATAGGGAAGCAGGCTATTACTTCCAGGGTTACTGACAAAGACAAATGCTCCAGTTTAATGAAGATGTCCTTAGAGATATTCTTAAAATGGACACAAAGGTTGGCTTTATGGATCTGCCTTTAGAATAAGGTTGTGGAACTCTGACTCAAACCCCATTCAAGCAAATCCCATTTATGGAAGTATATGATCCTAAAATTCTACTCCCTGCTTTTTTCCACATGACTTGGATAATTAGACGGAACCAAGGATTAATGCACTGTAAAAACCTGAAATTGTGAGTTTAAAGTAGGATTTTCAGAGAAAGAAACTCACAGTTTTATTTGAATTAAACTGCTACTGGAATGTAGTGGATAGTTTCCCCTACAATTGATTTTACCTGGACGCATTTGAATTTCTGGAGTTTTTTTTGATGTATACCAGATACACTGATAAGCACCTTCAGATACCAACATTTTCACTAAAATAGACTAAATAGTCTATTTTACCTTTCTACCTATTTTATTGTTTCTTTAAGGAGGTCAAATAAAATCAATGAATGTGACTTGAAATATCAACATTTTCTCTAAGAAAAGCATAAGTAGAACCTCTTAATTCAACTATATTCTGTGTTTATCAGAGCACCAGTAGAATGAAGAAAACTATGTAAGTATAAATTGAACATCCATATGTATATATATGAAAATACCCAAAAAATTGTTTAAAAATAAACATTTTTTATTAGCTTCTCCAACAATAATGTGAGGAGGCCCTATTGCATGCTCAGAAATTTGGATATTAAAATTAACAAAGACTATTTTTAAGGAACCGGCAGAGTAATAATAATTCAGCTTTCATTTTATTGAACTCTTCCCTAATCTTTTTAGCAGTGAGTAGTGTAACAGTCTTATAAAATTGTTGATCATTTTTATATCCCTTACAAAACAATGTAAGGATAAAGATAAATCCAGGACAGCAAAAGGATCTAAATCCATCACCAGATTCACTGGTTCATGTACATTAGCAGAGGGAATGTGCTGGCCAGAGGGGACACCTGACTTTAATTTGTCTGGTCCTTAAAATGATAGAACTCTGATGCCTGTTTTTAAAGCTCAAAGAGATACTTACCCTTGTCAGGTGATCTGCTGTCCTTGGACAGTTCAGAGTTGTATCTGAAGAATAAAAAATAGAGTATTTAGAAATCTGTTGGTGTCAGTTAAATGTGGAAACTTAAAAGAGTAACAAAGACAGTAAGTAGTCAGTAAGACTCAAAACGTGGTTTGGTGGTAGGGTGAAATGAAAGTTTAAAAAAACCAAACAACTTTTTTTCCCTATATCTTTACTTCAGTTTTCTTTTATACTATAAGTATGACTTGTCTTTCAGAAGCTAGTACGCCCTATGATTTCTGTTTCATTTCACTTTCTTTTGTTTCTTACCTGATCTTCTACATTTTTTCATTTCTATTTGTGTCTCGCATTTTGCTCGCCAATTGATTTTTCACACTACTTCATGTATCCACTCACTTTCTTTCTTAATAGGCTCTTTTGGGAGCGTATTAATTTATTTTATTTTTTGCACTATTTTGAAAAGTCCACTACATATATTTTGTATTTCTTCAATGTAATTCAAGAGCTGGGAAATGTAAACCTCATTATTTGTTCTATTCCTCTCTACAGCTTGAAACATCTGGCAGCTAAGCTGAAATTCCAGGTAGTGTCAGCACAGTCCCGGTATTGCCACTATCTGGGAGTGCACCATGGGGGACGTCCTACAACTTGTTGGCCCTTATTTTGCCCAATAGCAATGGGAGTATGAACTTAAATGATCTGTAAGTTCCCAATGGCTCTAAAATTCAATAGGTCTATTAAAATTATTTTATTTTCAAGTACTTTTTTTCTTTGGGGGTTAGGCCTGGGATAGATATCACATGGTTTTTCTCACCATTACAGGTAACAAGTGCTAATTCTGCCGATGACTCAGGTCATACTTACACAAATTTTAGTTAATGGTTTTGTTCTTATTGATGTTTTGATTCTTATATTCTTATCACTAAAGTGGACCTGAAAGTTAACATAGCAAGCTCTATGTTTCTATGTCTCTGAAAGAATGGCAATAAGATATTTTTGAAGCATTTATTTAAAAACAAAGTCAGGAATTCTGAAAACTACTGTTAGGATTGACTGTTCAAAACACACTATTGCCTCACAAACACTGCATTTTTAATTTTTATATTTTAAGTTTATTTTTTAAATTTGTTGGGTGACATTGGTTAGCAAGATTACATAGGTTTCACGTGTGCAATTCTATAATACATCATCTATGTGTTGCACTGAGTGCTCGGCACCCAGAGTCAGTTCTCTTTCTGTCACCATATATTTGATCTCCCTACTGCTCTACCACCCTCCTTCCCCTTTACCCTCTGTTAAACACTAAATTTTGCTTGTGTCCATTAAACACTGTGTTTTTTTTTTTAATATGTCATGTTCTGATTGTTAGCATGATGGAAAAATTCTCCATTATTCAAAAATGTTTTGGGTTAATTTAGGATACAGGCTGCCTTCTTTGTTTGTGCTCTCCCAAAAATATATTAAAATAATAATTACCACCTATGTGATGCATTTGAATGAACTATTATAAAACAATTAGCTTCAGGATTGGGCCCCAATATGTAACTCATATGTTCTTGAACATTACATAAATAAAATATGTTTTTCTTTTTAATTGTCTGAGATTGAGTTTTGGATAGACACATCTATTAACTCCCTGAATGTATAGCTTGGTAGGATACTTACGTTTCATTATCCAGGTCACAAAATTTGTGGCTATTTCAGAGTCTAAGAGTAGAATGAAATGCTATAGAAACTCAAAACAGAGATAGTAATGATTTGCATACTCAAGATCTAGAATGCGTTTGTTACTTTATAAAGAGTACAGACAAAGGGCTATGAAGTGGCCTCTGAAATAACAGCCACTGGCAGATATTATGGAGACATCAGTCACAACACTTTTAAATAACAAATGTAACATAATATGAGATTTAATGTATCCAAGTTTAAGAAAATAATAAACTTCATTTATTGACCTGCTTTCCTTATCTTCTATAACTAATGTTTATTATTATTACAGTATATTTATTAATAACTGATTCTATTTGACTTGCTTCAGTTTTCTGTCCTCGCACAGTTAATGCACAATTACATTGAATCCTTTGGGTCCCTCCTGCCAAATCCCCTTGCTGCCAAAAACAAAATTACATAGGCTTCAGGTGTACAATTCTATATTGCATCATCTATGTGTTGTGTAATTACCCAGAGTCAGTTCTCCTTCCATCACCATATATTTGAGACTCTCTATTTTTTTAATGTATCTATAAATATATTATAACCATGCTTTTTTCATAATTCTATAGAAAATTTGAAGTTTTTCTTGAATGTAAACTATAAGCTAAACAATATCAGCTTAATGACAGTGCATTTCTATATTTAATTGAATTTGTATTAGAAGAACTTATTTAATTTCCCAAAATGTAAGACTCGAGACATCTCACATTTTTCAACTAAAAGTGCCTATGATTTGTATCACTAAATTCATGAAGCTTTGCTGTCATTTTCTATAATCAACCCAGGGAATGTTGATTTTTATGTATGACTTTGAAGTAGAAGTGAAACACTACTGGGGAAATAACAGAGGTGTTTCAATTACCTTCAGAATGAGCAAAGATGTCAACTGTGATCTTGGAGCAATTTCTGAAATTCTATGAAATTTCATTTAGTATAGTCTTTGTCAACCCCTAACCATATCTACTCATTCGCAAGTTAAGACGACAAGGTAGTAAAAGGGAAACAGACTAAACATAATGCAGTTCAATGACAAGAAAATCCAGTGAAAGAAATGTAGTGAAATGTAGTGAAAAAACTCATCACCGCATGATGGGGAATTGAATTGACGTGCAAGGTAGACTAATGAAATTCATGGTCCAGCAGTAGAGAAAGGTTACTGGTACTGAGCACATTGACCTTTCCAATCTCATACAGCTTTACTATCCATTTTTCTTGGGGAAGATGGCTACTAAACTAAGCTTGAAGCTAGTTTAGCAATGAATGAAAATGAATCTAGCTGGCTAGTCCATAAGAATGGTGAGTAGAGATCATTCCACTAGCATTATTTTTCTTAAAATGACATTAGAGCATAAAAATATAATTTTCATAATACTACTCAATGAGGTGATGAGTTTTTTACATTTGTGGGTTCCTTTATGTATAAGAATAGAGAACTAAATTAATACAGGATGGAAATCCAATGCCTTATATAGAGAAAAATATAAAATATTAATACACTTTAAATATATAAACATTTGATGTGAAAGAAATATAAAAGTAAAATTTGATATGAATTGAGGAAAAATTTGAGTTTCATTACTTCTACAACTAAACAAGTTACATTTTATCCATGTTTCCAATATTCTACATAGATATCATATTCATTTGGTACTATATTTTAATTTTTATCAAAAAACACAAATTCAATTCTAGTTTAGATAGGATAAAATAGGCTTATCTCCTCCTACTTCTTCCAGTTGAACACAATAACTATGGAAAAAATGCAGGAAGCAAGAGAGAACTCTGAAAGGTGGATGAAGAAAGTAAACTAATCTGAGACCTCAGAAATGGAAGAACAATACAGTGAAAGGTTGTCTTGTTATCCATCCAGTAGAAAATGGTGACTCAGATCTGATGTTTTCTAACTCCCACCTTAAAAATAAAAGATGACCCAGGTAGACTCATTCATGCCATAGATTAAGAAGTAACATTAAAAATAACAAGTGAGCTTGACAGTTCAACCAGAAAGATTAATGAATTGAATTTCTATTTACTACCAATAAATATATGGAAAGTAAAATTAAAAGCCCAAATACCATTTACAATTGCTCCAAAGAAAATAAAATACATAAGTATACACTTAAAAACACATATACACAAATTGTATAGTGAATGTCATGAAACGCAGAAGAAACCAAAGGTGGTCTAAATAAATAAAGGTACAATGTTTTCATAAATTAGAAAATTCAGCATAATAAACGTGTCAATTATTTTAAAATTAAAGCTGTAATATCGACTTTCTAGTGAGTTTTTGTTTTAACTTAGAAAAATGTGTTGAATTTCTTTCTTTTTTTTGAAATTTTCAATCTTTTTTAATCATTATTTTTTAAAATTTATTTTTATTGTTAGACTTTTTTGGGTGACTTCTGTTAGCAAAGATTACATAGGTTTCAGGCATACAATTCTACAGTGCATTGTTCGCTTGATGTATAAGTTCACCACTTAATGTGACTTCTCTTTCCATCACCTTATATTTAGCCTCGCCCCCTCCTCTCCCACCCCCTCCCCTTTCTCCCCTCCCTAACCCACTCATCCCCAAATAAACATTAAACTATTGATTGTGTCCATGGGTTATAGTTTGTTTGTTCATTTCTTTTTTCTTTGTTACTTTCAGTTTTAAATGCTTTTTTTGTGCCTTTTGAGAATATCATGAGGTTCTTATCCTTCGTTCTGTTAATACAGTGTATCATATTAATTTATTTTCATATGTTGAGCCATAGTTTTATCTAGGGCTAAATTTTATATGGTCTTTGTGTTTTATTCTTTTAATACACTGTTGAATTCAGTTTATTAATATTTTGTGGAGAATCATTGCATCCATATTTATCAGGGATATTAGCCTGTAATTATATCATTTTTTATGATGTCTTTGTCCTACTTTTGTATCTATGTAATTCTGGCTTTATAAAATGAGTTCAGAAGTATTCTTTCCAATTTTTGGAAGAAGTTGAAAAGGACTGGCATTAATTTTTAAAAAATGTTTGGTAAAATTCACCAGTAATACCATCTCATTTGAGTTTTTTTGAGGGGGAAAAGTGTTTGATTACAGCATTATTTGTAACAGCAAAGAACCTGAAACTACCTAGATGTTCTTTAATGGACAAGTGGTTTAATAAACTGCAGAAAATTCATATTATGGAATAATACTCAGTAATAAAAAACAATTAAAAACTGTTGATATATTCAACAACTTGGATAGATCTCCAAGGAATTATGCTGAGTAAAAAAAAAATCTAGTAAATACATTTTGTAGGATTCCAGTTATATAACATTTCTAAAGTTATAAAGTGATAAAAATGGAGAACAGGTTACTAGTTTTCAGGAATTAATGAGAAAGTAAGTGAGGTAAGTTGTGGCTATAACAGGATCACATGAAGGATACATTTGGTTGTAGAAGAGTTTTTATTGTGACTCTATCAGTATCAATTTACTAATTATTTTATTATACTATAGTTTTAAAAAAATATTACCACTGGTTAAACTTCTTTAAGTGAACACTTTGTCTCTCCATATTATTTCTGACAATCGTTTGGGTTTCTTCAATTATCTAAAAATAATAATTCAATAATAATATTGATAATACTACTACTAATAATACTAATAAAAACACAGGATGAGGAGGGAATACGGGGCCTAGTTTTTTTCATTCTTTGAATGTGCAATGAAATGGGAGAAGGGCAAACATATATAAAATGTACTGAATAAAAATAAATTTGAGATATTATCAGAGTAGTACCAATAATTCTGTCACATGAGTGAGGCCCTGCAGGACTGTGGACAGGTCATAGGGGCCAGGTACATGTTATAACTCATCCTTCACACTGGTAGTATACTCTAACCTCTTTTAAATTTAGTATCTTTATATCTAAAAAATATTATATACCTGCTCTTCAGTTATTTGGGTAACACAAGCCTAAGTATATCTGAGTCTTAATCAACTGAGTTTTTCTTGGCAATTATATCTTTTCCATCTTCTTACCTTTTTAATAATTAAAGATATCTGTGTACTCATAATAAAATAATACTACCTCAGGGAGGCTTGAGATATAATCTGAAATCAATGCTTAAATTATTTGAAAATTGGGTTATTTAATCTCCACTCCAATAGGTGTCTACATAAAGCCAAGTGTTTAGATAAAATGTTGGAAAAGGAGGGTTTTCTCATAAATTCATAAACATTTATTTAAATTTACAATGCTGGACATGAAAAAATATTTACAATCATTTTTCTAAAATTTCACACTTTAAATGTGTGGAAACTGAAGTCAAAACAGAGTGACGACTGACCTTGTATCACATGTATGTAATATTCAGGTAAGACAGAGCAAAGCATACTCCTGTATCAGTCAAGAAGCTCCATGATCTTTTATTTGCACTCCCATCTGTGCCATATGGCAAGAGAAGAGAGAACATACAATTATATATCAGTTTTTGAATTTTTGCTTTCTCTCAGAACAGTCATACCTCACTCTGCTTCCATTTCATTGTGTGAAATATGTCACAATGCCGTTTTGCCTAACCCAAGGGGTAAAAAAGCTTCAACCTCATGTATTCTACTCTCAATGGATAGTAAAATCTAACTGGAAATAGAAGTGATGTAAAAGACTAAAGCTCACTATAAGTGGCAAAACACTATAAAGACTGAGTGTCAATTCAAATTTATTTTAGATCCAAGTTATTTAGTCTACAATAAACAATTGCATACATTTGATTTGCTAAATTATATCCACATAATTATATCCATAATGATTTTCTTTTACTACCAAAAAAAATCACTTCTTGACATGTAAACTTCTTTAGTTTCTCACAGTATACAAAATACCAGTTCCTCATTTCAGCATTCATAATCCACCAATTTCTGACTTAACCTCCACATCTCTTAGTGACTCATCGGTCTGTAGCAGGGTTTCTAAACTTCAACAATATTGATATTTATGTTTGGATAATTCTTTGTTTTGGGGGGCTATTCTTTGTTCTCTGCATTGTAATATGTTTACTAACAGGTCGGACCTCAAGCCAGGAAGTGCCACTGAGCGTTCCCCATAGTTGTAATAACCCAAAATACCCTCAACAAAAGTCCCCAGGAGGCAAAATTCCTCCACACACACTGAGGATCACTGGTCAAGTTATGAATCTGCTAGCTCCTTCAATTTATGTCTGTTGCCATTTGAAAGCTTTCCTTTCTTCAAGGTTTATCTGAAATCTTACCTTGTCTAAGTAGATACTATGATCTCTTCTGTATCCTTACTTTTCTAATGAGATAATTTAAATTCGTATTTTTTTCTGGTTTACAATGTGTTTTAACTCATTCTACTTAGTATGATAATATAATTCTATGAGGGTTGAAGAAAAGAAATATAAACTTTCTTTTACTAATAAAAAAAAAAACCAATTCCCAAAGAAGTTATATACCAGCATTCAGAAAGTACAAATTACAAATTATACTGTAACTTGGTACCAAAGGATTATCCACAATACTAAGTAGACGTGCTCACTCCACACGTGATCACGTCTTTGTGTGATCTTTGTTACCTTTTTTTTCTTATTTTTATTGATTTTTAAACACATGCTTATTCTGCTTCTATTAGAGAGGTAACAGTACCTAAATTTCTTTAGTATCTTTTACTTTCATATAAACATTGTCACGTAATAGTAAAAAGTTATTATTTTTTTATTACTTATTTTTGGCCAGAAAGATACTTGTAAGGGGCAATTTAGTTCTCATAGCAAAACTCTATGACTTAACATCTAGAATTAGTCTCATTTTAGAGATGAGGAAACTGAGTTTCAGAAGTTAAATGAATTGCTTAAAAATATATGACAGATATTTGACAGACTTTGGACTATAGGCCAAACAGACTCTAGAGTGCATTTACCAAGCTACTTCCATTAAAGAAACAAAACTGTGCATTGCATTATTTTAATTTCTATTGCACTGATTTAAACATGATTGCATAGGGCCAAAATAAACACAGCTGGCCCAGACACAGACCAGCATAGCCCTTCAGGATGTGGCAGATTCCCCTTTTTGTGTCAAACTGTTTAGTTTTAGTGAGAGCCTTTGGGCTCCAGCAACATCAATGTGTGCCTATTTTTAAAATAAACCACTTTGTCGGGGGTATTTTCCCCACAGATGTAATGCTATTCAATTCGAAGAGAAAATAAAACAAAGAAAACAAATAAAAATGAATTTTCTGGAATTTATATGAGAACATAATTTGAATCCTGTTTAACTGACGGGTATATGCCACTGCAATTTCATTCTCAATGGAGGCTATCTCACAGTGATGAGACGTTTGTGAATCAAAAGTTCTTCTTGGGTTCCTTGAGACCCTATGAGCATGTGACCAGTTGTTCTGCTCCTGGATGAGGAGATTTCTGCTCCATCTACATCCCTCTGATCTGCATTACATAAAGATTTCATATTTTATCCAAAGGATGAATTTATTAATTTAACACAATCAACATATTCCCCTGATCTATAAATAAAAACCTATCTGACATGGATGATGTGAAGACAGTATTTGAAATGAGAACTTTCCTGATAAAAGAATTTTGTCAACCGTGCCAATAATTATAGATGTTTGTTTTACAAGGTTGTATGAAGCCAATATATTCAAAACAAAAATAAATATATTTTAGTAAATGCACTTCTAAAAAATGATTTTGCTGTCATTAAATAGTTAACAGGCTCAGACTATTAGTTACATTACTTAACCCTTTCTGTGAAGCACAATAATACATTTAGAAACAATGAGGCAGAAAAGAGCCTGCACTTTTACTTTTAAAAATGCCCAGAGTATGGGTAAGATGGTGACCAGAGAGGAGGTCCATAAAACCTTTCCCAGAAAATATAATTAAACAGCTCACAAGGATCCAACATGGGAAACCCAGAGTGAAACAGAGACAACTGAGAAATTGACACAGTCCAAGAAAACAACTGAAGGTTAGAGAGAGCGGGCTGGGCAGGAGAAAAGGGAGGAAGCAGAGATAGATCATGACCCGACACCACCATGGCTAACTAAAGGAACTAGAAGAAATGAGGGAGCAGCATGATATAGGGGATGGGGGAGGCCAAGTGGTGACAATAGTTGAAGCTCCAGTGGCAGGAACTCAGGGAGACTGTGAGGGAGCTGGACCTAAAAGCATTGTGTTGGAGACAAAGTGTGGGAGCTGAGCTCTGAAGCTCTGAGTAGCAAAGAAGCTGAAGGAGGTATTGAACTGCCCTACATGGGATTGGGGCCCCAGATACAGCATCGTGGCTCTCGGCACCCTCACAGCTTAAGGCATTCGTGCCCTCAGCACCCTCACATGCCTCCCCCCTCCCCCACTGCCCCAGCTCATGGCATGCACATGCACGGTGCCCACACAGCACTCTCATGGCTTGTGGAGTGCACACACTGACTCCTTGTGAGAGCTGCCCTCATTTTGTAATGTGCGTGCACGTGGTGCCCTCACTGCATTCTTCTGGCTTGTGCAGCATGTTCACACAACAACCCCCTCCGCTCACACTGGAGCTTACACTCTTGCAAATGCTCTCCAGAGTGATTGCCATAGAAATGAATTGCTTAAACACAGCCAGGGGTAAAACGTAGGAAAAGGGACAAAGGTGGATTTGACAGAATTGACCCCAAGGAAGGTGAACAGTCTCAGCCTGCATCCCACTGGCCTCCCCCATCTCCCCCAGTTTTCCTAAAATAACGAAGTGAAACAACTTCAGCTTGCATTTTGTTGGCCTGCCCCTTCTCTCACTGCTTGCCCAATGAACTGCAGAAAGCCGAGGGATGTGAACACCAGTGCCCTACTTCCAAACACTGGTGGAGACCTGAGATACAGCTTAAACACTACCCACTCTTCAAAAACTTGCCCCTTAGTGCCACCTAGTGCCTGCAACAAGGCACCACAGATATACAAATCAGAGAAATAAAGTGATCTCCTTGGCTCCGCTGGAAATAAAACCCTCATGCCAAAGAAGAACACAACAGATAATATGAGCACCTTAGGATTTAAAGCTGCTCAGAAAGAAGATGAAAAATCTCCAGAAAAGGATGTTGTAGATCTAGAAATTTATGAACTGACAGAGAATATAAAATAGCCATTCTAAAGGCTCTCAAAAAAAATGGAAACATACTGGCAAAACACCATAACTGAGATGAATGATCTCAGAAAGGAAATCTGTGAAAAAAAAGTAAGAGTTTAACAAAGGAATTCAAACTACAAGGAAGAACAAGATAGAAATTTGAGAGATAAATAATACAATAAAAAAAAGTGAGAAAGAAATAACTGTCATAGAAAACAGGGCCAACCAGATGGAGGAAGGAATTAGTGATATTGAAGATCAGAACATGGAAACATTTCACAAAGAATGGAAGATAGGGAATATAGAATTAAAAAGATTGAAAGAACTCTGCAAGAACTACCTGACTCCATGAGAAAGAACAATATGAACATAATAAGACTAGAAGGAGCAGAGCACTGTACAGAAAGCATATTCAAACAAATAGTAGACAAGAACTTCCAAAACCTATGGAAAGATCTGGAATGCCAAATCAAGAGGAAAACAGGTCCCCTAGATACTTGGACCCTAGCAGATCTTCTCCAAGATACATTGTACTGAAAATGTAAAACACCATAGACAAAAAGACAATTCTCAAGGCAGCCAGGGAAAACAAAACAAAACAAAACTATAAACTTTAGAGTTAAACCCACCAAGCTAGCATAAGACTTCTCAGCAGAAACTCTACAAGCCGGGAGGGAGTGGAACCAAATATTCAGAATAATAAAAGAGAGAAACTTACAACCATGAATAAATTATCCAGCAAAATTATCATTCAGATTTGGAGGAGGAATAAAGAACTCAGACACACAGAACCTGAGGGAATTGGCCAGCATGAAACTTACACTTCAAGAAATACGGAAGGAGGCTCTTCGACATGAAAGAAAACATCAGAATCAACAGAATAGAGTTGGAATGACAAAAAAAAAACAAAAATTTGAAAAATAAATTAAAAAAGGAAGTAATGGTAGTAGGAAATCCACACATATCAATCATCACTCTAAATGTTAATGGACTGATCTCATCAATAAAAGAACACAGAGTAGCAGACTGGATTAAAGAACAAAATCTATCCATATGCTGTCTTCAAGAGACACACCTCAGTCATAAGGACAAACACAGACTCAGAACAAAAGGATGAAAATCAATGCTCCAAGAAAATGGTAACCAGAGAAAAGCAGAAGTTACCATACTGATACCTGATGAAACAAACTTCAGGTTAAAAAGATAACAAGAGACAAAGATGAACACTACATAGTGATAAAAGGCACAATACAACAGCAAGAAGACAACATTAATTAATATATATGCTCCCAATCAGGAAGCACCAAAATATATAAAGAAACTACTAATAGATCTGAAAGGAGAAATTGTCAAAAGCACAATCATTGTAGGAGACCTAAACACCTCCTTAACACTGTTAAAGTCAGAGAGAGATCATCCAAACAGAAAATAAATGAGGAAATATCAGCTGTAAATGACACATTACAGCAATTGGACATAATTGACATTTACAGGACACTTCATCCAGCAAACGAAGACTATACTTTCTTTTCTAGTGCATGTAGAGCATTCTCAAGGATAGACCATATGATGGGACACAAAAGTAGCCTGAGCAAATTCAAGAAATAATTGGAGATCAACTGTGAGAAGAAAGCAGAAAAACTACATATTAATGGAAGATTAAACAACATCTTATTTAAAAATGACTGGAACAAAGAACAAATAAAAGACTAAAAAATACACAGAAACTAATGACAATAAAAGTACAATATATTAAAATTATTGGGACATAGTAAAAACAGTATTAAGAGGGAAATTTATAACATTACAGGCCTATCTTAAGAAACAAGAAAAATTACAAGTAAATTTTCTAACATCTCCTCTTAAAAACTGGAAAATGAACAGAAAATACCCAAAGTCAGCCAAAGGAAAGCAATAATAAAAATCAACGCAGAGCTAAATGAAATGGAGAACAGAAAGGCAATAGGAAACAGTAATGCTATGAAGAGCTGGTTCTTTGAGAAAGTCAACAAAATTGACAACCCCTTGGCTAGACTAACCAAAGGACAAAGGGAAAGGACACAAATATCCAAAATTAGAAATGAAAGGGAAGAAATTGCTAATGATACCACAGAAATACAAAGGATTATAAAAAAATATTATGAAGGGCTTTATGCCACTAAATTTACAACCTAGAAGAAATGGATAAGTTCCTAGAAAACTGAACCAAGAAGAACTGGATAATCTAAGTAGACCAATCAATAGTAAAGAAATTGAAATGGCTATCCACAATCTCCCTAGAGGCAAAAGCCCCAGAGCAGATGGTTTTACCAATGAATTTTACCAAGCATTCAAAGAAAAATTAACACCTACTCTCCTCAGACTCTCCCTAAAAATTGAAGATGAGGCAATACTTCCTAACTCATTCTATTACTCTAATACCAAAGCCTAGTAAAGACAACACAAAAAAAGAAAACTATAGACCAATATCTCTGATGAACACAGATGCAAAAATTCTAAGCAAAATATTGGCAAATAGAATACAACAATGCATCAAAAAGATCATATACAATTCTATATACATCTTTCATAAATTGAGAACTCAAGGTTGATACCTTAGTTATCTATTCTTAATAAATGTCTGTTGATTGAATAAAGAAAAATATGCTTGTGTTGTAATGGATATAAAGGTGACTGGCATATGTGTTATGCCTTCAAGAAACTTAACATGTAGGACAGGTAAGACATACATATTTGTAAAATATAAAGAATGTGATGTATCATAAGACTACTTCAAGTACATTTTATAATGGGACTAAGGAAGTTTTCATGATTATATAAAAAACAACTGAGTGGAAATTTGAAAACAGACAGAACTTCAGTAATTAGAAATAAAGTGAATATGGGGAAGGAATGAAAATAGACATTTTGAAAAAATGCAGTGGTTTCTATGGACAGATACCTGAAAAAACTTGAAGGTAGTAAGTAATTCAATGAAAATTCTACTTATGTTACATATTTTATTTATAAATAAAAGGTAGTATCATGGAATAAAGATGAAAATATTGACAATTCCAGAGTCATTCATTTCAAATAAAAAAATTTTGATTTCCTTCATTCATTAGCAATGAGGAGCCATTTCAAGTTTCTGAGAAGTTGAGTAAACTCATTTGTTTTGTGTTAAGATAAAAGGGTTTTAGGCATGACACATTACATCAGGCTAAAATTCTGTGTGGGAAGTAAAACAGAAGTTCGATTTCAAAGAGGTAAAGCTACATAAAGTTTCTAACTGTAAGAGACTACTTAAATGTATTTTTAATGGGTGACTATAGATAGCAAATCATTATATATTTAGAATTCATTAAATATATTTTTAGAACTAATGTAACATTCTTTTTTAATGTCAGTTTTTACAGGATGACTCTTATGTCCTTGCAACTAATTCATCTATAGTTTATAGATTTTAGATACAAACTTTATATGTGTAAAAGAGTATTAGTTCTTATATAAAAATTAGGTAGTAGAACAAAAAAGTTTGAAGAATCACCACTTGTCTCCTTTCAAAGGGATACAAAGACACGAAATACTTTTCCTTGTCTTATTAATTTTGGAAATGTTATATAAATAGGGTAAATTAATATTTTAACAGTAAAAAATTATTATATTTATTTAACCACAAACTTTCTCTTCTTTTTTTCATTCAAATTATGCTTATTAATATTCAGTACAGGTGGTTTTATAGGGAATGCAATCCAAAGAAACATTTTAGAAGTGTGTACAAGATCAATAATTACTTAATGTGGTTATATATGAATGAAAATTACTTTAGGGATTTTGGGGAGAAAAAAAATTCCTCTAACTCCTACTATTTTTAAAAGTTCTGTGTAGTCTTAATAATATTGGTTAATAACATTCTGGAGTTTTGAACACCTAGTAAAGAATGGGCTTTATTAAGTAGAAGCAGAGTAGCCACATGCTTTAGAATGGAACATTAAGATAAATTTGATCAGCAAAGAGGATGCAGAGGAAAAATGACTGATTCAGGAAGACAGGAGAAAGTTCTGGTAACAAATATGTAGAGGAATAATGATTTGGAATAAAATGGTTTGAGTAGCAGAAATAAAAATCAGAAATGCTATTTGGATCACTAATACTTTTAAAGGCATCGTTTTTTTTCCAGCTGATATATGAGCCAAGATAATTCAATTTTTTCATAGTTATATTTCTTAGGTAACTGAAATATGGTCTAGTTAATATCTCTAAAAGTTAATTTCAGAGTAATTTTTATAAAGAAGGAGATACAAATAATATGTAATTTCTTAAATATTAAATAATATGTTCTAAACTATTTAAATATACTTATTTAAAATAGAACTACAGAAACATGTAGGTATGGAAAACCATCAGTAAAGCAACAGAACGAATAAACACATGGAGTATAAAGAAAGAAAATCCAGGGAACAAAAGAACACTTTTAGCAAGGTTCAAGAAGATAGAATATTATAGATGGAAAATATAATTTACAAAAAAAAGTGCTGTAAAAAAATCAATAGTCAGAGAATGAGAGACTTTGAAATTGAAATCATGATTACTTACATTTAAAAAATACTGAAATTTATTCATGAGCAAACTCAATTTCTTTGAGACTTTCTTCTGTTGGTCACCAGACCTCCCTCCGTCCCTCACTTCTCCACCCTTCAAATCTTTCGCACTCCCCTTTCAAACTGAAGTGCTATTCACAACTCTTTGTTGGTATTTTTACACTGCTATCTAAGTTATATTTTTTTTCTTTGAAGTTCAACCTTACTTTTCCCTCCTACTAAAAATGTTAACATTTTCCAAGATTTTTTCAGTTTTTTTAATTATAATTGTATCTTTTTTCTTTGACTCTCAAACAGTTTCTATTAGAGTATATTAACTCCCAAATCTTATGTAACGATTTAGCCTGCGGAAATTTGATCTACTTTCCCTTGTATAAGGTATCATGCTGGCACATCACATTGATGGTATTATGCTGATCGAACTTAGTAAGCAAAAACTAGTAATTCCTCCAGACATATTGGTGAGATATTTGCTATCAGGGGCTGGGGAATACATTTATAAATTCAGGGGCCTTTTACTTCAGTGACATTTCTAAGGATCCAGTAGTGTGCATGTCAAGGCATACTCATATTTTCTGAGGTGAAGGGGAAGGTGTTGCATCTGGCTTTCCTAAAAGCCAACATAAAGGATAGAGCCTAGTGAACCTCTTTGGATATTGAACGCAACATCTTCTTTATTTGGGTGTGCTATTCTGGCCTATTTAACGAGCAATCCAAAAAGCAGCTAGATTTGAATGAGGCCATGTGGGAACTTGGTATATGTTAGAGTTGGCCTTCACTTTGGCCATGTGATCTAGCAAATTCAATGGTACTTGAAGGGTGAGTTACAGATAGGAATGCTGTTTGGAGCTTTATGCAGGCCCCTACAGGGGAATCACAGCATAATCCTTAAAATATTTGAACAAAACCTTGATATACTCTGTGGGCAACTGTTCTCCTTTTGAGAAATAGTTTATGGATTGCTACTTGGCCTTAGTAGAGATTAAACATTTAACCACGAGTCACCAAGTAAATATGTGATTTGAGTTGCCCATCATGAATAGGGTGTCATATGATCCACCAAACTATGAAATTGGGTGTGCACATCAGTATTCCATTAGCACTTGAACAGGTCTTCAACACCCACTAGTTCACTGATTCTTCAACACATAAACATCACTGGGGCCCAATTATGTAGGCCGGAATGCACACACAGCCTCACACTGGACTCACTCTTTACTGTCTCAAGCTCTGGGCTGTGTTCTACTGCTTCTTACCCAAAGTGATGAGAATTCTTACTTAGCTTGCCCCCATCTATTGCCTTTCAGAGATAAAATACAAAATAAAACAAAAAGTTCAGCAATAAAAGGAAAAGAGAAGAAAGAAAGGATTGCAAGAAGAAGTGAAAGAAGAGAAAATTCACCTCACTTAAAATGGAAACTGTCAATTGGTGGTCATTGACACCAATTCAACACCAACAGGAATCCCCAGTTTTAAGTGTGGTGAAGAAGAAAACTTAATTCAGTGCAAACAGCTCAGTTGTAATAGAGCATGGCTGTGAGACAGCTCTCAGGAAAGGTGGCCCTCACAGATGGTGAGGGCCTCCTGCTAGACAGCTCTGCTCTGATCTGCTCTGCTCGCTCTGCTCAGGCAACATTTCCTCAACGTTTCTATTCCAACTAGGGAGACACAGTTCATCTTCAGTGGAAAGAAAAAGCACTTTCTGAGTGAGAGAAGATGTGACTTATCTAGACAGAAGTTCCTACCCATAGTCCCTAACGGTCCATACTCATGTAAATGATATTCCAAATCCTCACAGTCTGACTGGTCCAAAATGCACTGTACTGACTGGCTAAAATAAAGCTGTTCTGATTGGTTAGCTAAGATGCTAACAGGTACATGGTCCCAATTGAATGGGACAAGTCCTAGTTTTATTTGTTGAAATACAGTTCTAGAAACTTCTTTATAAGGGTTGGCTCAGGAACAGGGACACGGTGCAGGCAGACAGTTCAGTTCAGGCTTCACTCTGAAGCAGGACTTGTGTGAGAGGCCACTGTCTAGAAATAGCTGCAAAGCTCTGTTTTTAAATTTGAGCCCAAACTCAAGGTTCTGTGATGACTCTGCAGAGCTGGCTCTGGAATTGCTCACCAATTTTACAGAAAAGGGAGAATTAGGGTATGGGTATATGTGCATAAGTAGTAGAGTACTTGTAAAAGCAGAACATTTTAAGGCAAGTAACATGGAGTTTGAACCCAGAGGTCAGAAGAGGACTTGATTGGGGAGCAGGGTCAGGCTAACAGACATGGAGGCTGCAAAAAAAAGTGCACCCTTTCCTGAAGAATCCCTCAGGCCATCAGACTGACCCCAGATCATCTATGGATAGAAAACATGCTCCAGGGCTGGGACGCACCACCACCTGGAGCCCTGCTATCCCTGCTGGCTTTACCACCGAACTGGTTCTCAAGGACTGGAAATATGGCAGCTTCTAGCCTGAAAACTGGAGGGCATCTTCATAGGCACAGCTCCAACCCAACAACACTGCATCAAGAACTTGGCCTCTAGAAGAAAGGGCTCAATTGCTGCTTCAAAGCCTGAGCCTAAAGATGAGGATTTTCTTTCCTACCCATCCTCCTTCAGCATGAAAGGTGACAAAACTGAGTCATATGAAATATGAGTTCCTGGGGCAGCGTTTCAGTGGTTCAGCAATGGGGAAGAGTTGGAGCAGGAGCTACTGTGGCTGCAGCACAGCGAGGGACCAGGATGGCCAGGCAGGGTCCTGTGCCAGGGGGACCACAACCTTCTTCACATCTATAGGCATGACCTGCTTCATGGAAGAAGGTGGCAACATTCTCCTGGAAGGGCTGCATCGTCTGTGGGGGTGACCTGGGCATGGTCCCACTCAGCAGCACAGCAGAGATGATGATCTCCTGGCCACCAATTTGTCTTCCATCCATGTGTTTCTTCAGCTTCTAGGCTACACCTGAGTTCCCGAAGTCCTCGTGAGGACTTCAGATAGATGGGGGAATGTGGCCTTTCTAGAAGCATGCCAGCCATTTAAATTTCCCACAGTGGAGAACAGCTCCATGATGTGGTCCTTGTCGCATTCGTGGTGAGCTTCCCAACTGTATGCTTTGGTGGGTTTAGGGGAAGGGCTCCCCTTTTCTTTTCCTTTTCATAGCTTTTGGGTGCCCAATCCTCCCTTTGAAAGAAAGCTGCCCCATTCAGCCCTCACTCTAAAGCTACAGAATTCATTTTCTCTCCATATGTCCCTGGCATTTTTTGAGCTTCTGCCACAGTAAGGGAGCTCAGTGCTGGTGAGACTGTCAGGGAGTAATTATACGTGTTGGCTTTTTAAGTAGATCACCTAAGACTGCTGTTGCCTCTAGCTCACAATCTCTGCTTGTTTTCACAGCTAGAAGTTATGGGGACTTCTCCCCTAGCACTGGAACCTTGGGCTGAAGAGCCTGGTGTGGAGCTGGTACCGCTTGCTGCTCCAGGAAGGACTTTTGTAATGGTCACATGCAGATGTGGGGCTAGCTCGTTCTGTGTTTCTGCCCCTTCAACCAGTCTCAAGGTGGCTTCTTCTGTATGTCTGTAATTCTAGGGCTTTTTTTCACCTAGACTTCAGACTATTCTCAATGATGGTTGTTTTGTAGTTTAGTTGTAATCAATGTGGTCCTGAGAATAGGTGACCACAGCATTTACCTACTCTGCCATCTTGACCAAAAATCAACAGATGCTGTAAATGCATTTGAATGTGTTTCCACCTTGGTTTAGTATAAATTCCAACATTTCTGAATATGCATATTTTCAGAATTTTCTTTCAGTTTTCAATTCCAAAGAAGCTATAATTTGCCTAGTTCAGTGGACTCGTGTACAGAGCATTTGCTATGAGCCCTTGATCAAGGCACTGTGAAAAACCCATACACAGACTTTAGGGGCTCATCCTAATTGTACCTTTTTTTTATTCAATACCATGCTTCTCAAATTTTTTCTATATCAATAGCTTCAAACTCTGATGTTTTCCCATTAAGCTCAATAAAACTTACATGTTATTCTTAGGCTCAATTTCTCTTAACCATTGTCCAGAAATTGCCCCAGAAAGACAGCTTGACTTAAAACGTTACCAATCTGTACATTTCCTTCTTTCTAGGGCTGCTTGTTATCTAATACCTGAAAATAAGTGCCCTAATTTTTGTTTGTTTTTTAATTGTTTATATCAAAATAGTAAATCTGGTAGTATTTATTTCATTATGAGCAGAAGCTCAAGTGAATTTTGTCTTGTTTTGATATCAAGGCTATAGTAATTTTATGAGATAAATTAGAGCCTTTCTTCACTTTCTGCAAATGTATTTTTTTATATAGGAGTCGTAAGTTTTATTAATTAAAAAAATTTTTATGTATAGCCATTTTAATCTGATAAGTTTTGGTGTAGAATTTTTTATTATACTGTCAATTTTTGTAATGGTTATTATCCTCTCCAAATTTTAAATATATTCTAAGCCCATTTATACCATTAGTAATTTAAATTTTTAGAAAATGTTTATTTTGTGTAAGTTTTGAAAATTATATAAATACAACATTGTTTAAAACATTGTTTAAATGATATTCCTTTATGGGATTTTAATCCAAAAAAAAAATCAGTTTGAGAACCCAAGTCCATCGTGATAGTATGAAAAAGATAATGAGAAGCAATTGTTGAAGCATATTAACACATTTGTTTTTTTGAGAACAAATGTGTTATAAAATGTGCGTATAAAAATACACAGAGTTGACATTCCTAATTCTTATAGATGGTTCTTTTCCAAACATTACCATAGCCAATGAAAGTGTTTTTTGTATTGTCACCTTTAAAAACCACTGAACTCGAACCTATTATCCTGTTTGTTTTGATAGGGGTGTATGTTCTTTCTATAAGTTTTATAAAATCCCTCCAAGCACCCCCAACTATCCTATCTCAGTTTGTTCATTTTACTATAAGTGCATTACACTATAGAAATTTAAAATGTTTTAAAAAATATATTGGAAATATAATGTGAGTGCACCAATAGATTTTTAAAATATGGTTAATTATTGTCTTTTTTGTAACTAATCACTGTGAAAGTAACTAGCTTAGCTGCAGTTGATACCTGATTAATTCACTCTTTTTGGCAACTGGTTATGAATAATGTGAGACTTAATTATTTCCTAAATGAAAGTTTGCCTTAGTTTTGTAATTTGGATGGTTTTTATGTTGTTGTTCTTTGCTTGTTTGTTATTATTTTAAGCATTCCTTGAATATATCACTTGTTTTTTCAGTGTTATAAATGTAGTGCAAGAGGACTGCAGACTCTCCAGTTTAGCAGTTCTCCAAATCTGCTTCTTGATGAGCTGACATGTCTACTTCATCATGCTTTAAAAATTTATACACAGCAAAATAATATCTAATGTTTTTGAAAAAGAAGACATTTTTCATGATCAAGATAAGTGTCACATGCATTTTTCAACTTTGAATAAATTGTCAAAGGCTTTATTTACCTTAAACAATTTCAGCATTAACTCTACATCCAAAATATTTTCTTAATGTTATCTAAATCAGGTATGGATTTAGATGACCCCAGGCACAATTTATTTTGCAAGATATTTTCTCTCTACCTGTGAATCTGTAAAACCAGACATCAAGTTATATGCTTTCAATATATAATTCTGTGACAAGTGTTGGATAGGCGTTCCCATTCCAAATGAGAGAAATTGGAAGAAAAAAGCCATGGTTCGCAAGCAAGTCTTAAAGTTAGCAAGGCAAATTCCATTATATTTTAAAGTTTATGAATAATCCTTTTTCGGCTTCAGGGTCTGTCCTCTAAGCCCACTAATAAATCCAGCTAAGCTAAAGAATTAAGTCAACAAAATCACACAATACAAGATAAACATGTAAAATCAGTGGTATTTCTATATAGTAGTAGCTGACAATTTGAAATTGTAATTAATTCTTTATTTATAATAACATCAAGATAATGAATTCCTTAGAAATTAATTTAACTAAGGAGTTACAAAGTTGTACACTAAAAAAGATAAAAACTGCTGAAAAATTCAACAAATACTGAAAAAATGAAATTTGTAATGCATGCTAATAGATGAGAATAGTTAATGTTATTAAACAATAATATTTCTAATTGGAACAATAATATTCCAGAACAACTTATCTATTAAAATCTCAACAGTATTATTTTTGGAAGTTATGAAAAAGCCTTCAAAAATTTGTAAGGATTTGAAAGAGACCAGAATAACACAAACAATCTTGAAAAACATTTACAAAATTTAAAACTTCACATTACTTGATTACTAAATTTACTACAAAACTAAAATAAATAATTCAGTGTTGTGCTATCATAAGGTTGGAACTATATATAGGTCAATGAAACATATCTGAGTGTCTAGAAATAAATTCACATGCAAAATAATAAACTTGGGACATTACTTTACAACTTATACAAAAGCTAACTCAAATGTACCAAAGACCTAAAGCTCGACACAAAATACAAAAAAATTCTTAAAGTAAAAACACAGGAATAAATCTATATAATCTTAGATTCAGCAATAGTTTATTACATATGACACACAGAACATAAGCAAGAGCAAAAAACTACATAAATTGAACAATTCATATTAAGAAACTTTTGCTCATCAAATATTACTATTAAAGGAATAAATAATAGTCTACAGAATGAGAAGAAAGACTTGCAAATCATACATATGATAAGAATCTGGTATCCGAAATATATGAATAACTCTCACAACTCAAGAACAAAAAACCAAATGAATTCAAAAATGAACAAAAGGCTTAAAAAGGCATTTTTTTTAAAAAAAAGATAAATGTCAACCAAAAATCATAAATAAATACTCAATGTCATTAGTCACTAAGAAATACAAACAAAAGGTACAAAAAGGTGCCATTTCAGACCTACTAGGATGGCTAAATTACAAAAAAAGGAAAATAAAATTCACTGATGATAGTGTGGAAAAAATAAAACTTTTGCACATTGCTAATGATAATAGAAAATGATACAAATAGCTCTGTGAAAACAGTTTGTCAGGTTCTCAATAAATTTAAAATATAATTAACAATGACTAATCTCCTTAACTTATTCCAATGAATACATTCAAGAAAGAATAAAAGGAAATGGCAGTATTGTATCTTTTTTATGACCCAGTAATATTCCACTGTGAATATGTACTGCATCTTCTTTATCCAACCATCTATCAAAGAACATTTTTTTTCATGTCTTGACCACGTCTTGGTCAAGTCTTTATGGTCACAATTTGGCCATAAAGGTACATATGTCTTTGTGAATAAAATTCCATAAATAAAGACAATAGTTTAATGGTTGCCAGAGGGTAAGAAGGGAGGGGAGAGGTGGACAGGAAGAAAGGGGGTCAATATATGGTGATAAGAGAACTGACTCTGGGTTGTGAGCACACAACAGTCTCATAGATGATGTATGATATAATTGTACACTTGAAACATATAATTTTACTAACCAATGTCACTTCAAAATATTTAATTAAAAAAGAAATGAAAGAGATGGTGTTCCTAAAAATAAATAAGTAAATAAAAAATAAATGAGTCAGGAAATGCACTGCAATGTATATACTGAAAAGATCTTAAAAACAGGTACTTAAATAAAAACTTGTATATGACTGTTCATGAAAACACTACTTACAATAGTCAAAATTAACAAGAAATGAAACCAACCCAAATATCCATCAACTGATACATTTATAAACAAAATGTTATGTATCTATACCATGTAAAATTATTCAGCCACAGAAATGAATGAAATATTAATGCATGCTACAACATGAATAATCCTTGAAAATGTTATGCTAAGAAGTAAAACACCAAAGTCCACAAATTGTATGATTCCACTCATATGAAATATATAGAATAGAAAAATTAATGGAGCTAGAAAGGTTAGTGTTTTCCACTAGCTAGGAATGGTAGGAAAATAAAGTGATGCTTAAGGGATTTTGGGGGTGTTAAAAAAAAGTTTGGGAACTATGCAGTGCTGATAGTTGTATAACATTTTGGAAGGATCAAATGCCATCAAATTGTACTTATTAAAGTTGTTAAAATGGTAAGTTTTATTCTATGTACATTTTTACCACAATGAAAAAATATACATATAAAGAAATTTTACTAGTAAATCCTCAGCATAGTTGAAATTACCAACACACATCTGAATAATCAATTGGTCAAAGAGGAACTTACAAGAAAAATTAAAAATATATTTTCAACTGAATGATAATTTACAATTTAAAAGATGAAATATAAAGTTAAAGCAATATACATAGAAAAATGTTATCTCTAAATGCGTATATATTAGAAAATAAAAATGTTAACAACATAAAATTTTTACAAAAAGAATCATGAAAGAACAATAAATTTAACCCAAAGGAAAGATAATATAAACAACAATAAAAGTAAGACAAGAAATTAATTCATTAGATAAAAAGTAAAGAAAATTAATTAAGCTAAAATTGGTCATATGAAAAAAATTATTAACTTAGCAAATGATAAATACTTAGCACACTTCATCCAAGAAATAAAAGAAAGAAACCTCAAATTAACAATAGTAGAATGAAAGGACATCATTACAGAACATCCAACATTAACAAATATATGTGAAGATTTTTTATGAAATAAAAAATTATTCTGATCCCAAATAAAAGTAAATACAAACAAAATAAAATGTAAAAATTGCTATTGTTTCAAATTATTATAAGCAATTGACTGCAGTTAACATATCCTTAATTCAGAAATAGATAATTTCATGGTGAATTCTTTAAAAATTTTAGGAAAAAACATTTCATTCTATCAAAAGCTCTTCTACAGTTTATAAAGATATACTGTTTCAGTTTATTAGATGAGACTTGCATAATCTTGATACCTAATCTTACAAAGACATTGTGAAAAAAGTAGAAACCCTTTCTTCAGTTAAAATAAATGTAAAAATCATTTCAAATATGAGCTACTTTGATGGTATATTTAAAATGAGATAATCTATTATTACCTACTGGAATATTTTTCAGATATGCAAAGTGGTTTAAAATTTGAATATTAATCAAACAAAAGCAAAAACATGGAGGAAAAATGAAAACTCACATGCTTAAATATAATATAAATAAGTGCATAAACATTTTGATAAAATTTATTATTATGTCTTTATCATAAAAAAATTGTCAACCAAAAAACAGACGGGGACTTTTGTAATTACATTAAAAATCTGAAAGACAATGCAAAGCAAAAAGTTATATAGGGTGAAATATTGAATATTGTTTTCATGAAGGCAAGAAAGAATACGAGGACTGTCTGGAACAAGTCCAGCCGTAAGTGCCTTTATTTTTCACATTAGATGGCTGGATACTTTCCAACAGCCCTTGCACTTATGTTTCTATGAATACTTGCATTCAGTGTTTTGGGAGACACCTCAGCCACTAAAATATAGGAAAGAAAAGCTTTAGAAAAGTTATGATGTGTGGATTGAGGAAAATTTGTAGGAACAGTTGTCCCCTGAAAAAAATTACAATTAAACACAATAAATGAGTTAAACAATGAGATAATACACAAATGAGTTCAATGCACGAAACAACTTCATTTACATATATTGGCAAGGCAATTAAAAATGAAATTTAAAAATATCTCTCATACTAATGGCATTAAAAATATAGGCTATTAAAAAAATAGTGTGCAAGAATTCCACACAGAAAACTTGAAAACATTGCTGAGAATCATTTATGAATGATTTAATAGAAAATAATGTGATATTTCTAAATTTGAATTCTAAATATTGTTAAGATTTCAAATTTTCCAACATTTATTTATAGCTTCAACAAATTCTTATAGAAATCCCATATTATTTTCAGTGATTGACAGGTGATTTTACAATTCATATGGAAATATAAATACCAAATATTAGCTACAACGGTTTGAAGAATATTATTGGTAGTCTTGGTCTACTAAATTGCAAGACACTATAAATTGACAGTAATAAAATTATAATATTAATGTGAGAATAGGCAAATGAACAAAGGTAAATGATAGAAGTTAGAAATCAAGAAATCAATCCTGTACATTAAAGTCATTTGATGCACCACAAAGTTGCCTTTCAATACCAAGAGAAAAGAGTAGTTATTTGCAAAAATCATGTTAGATCAACTGACAATCAATATAAAATGTTTTTTAAATCCTTGATTCTGTACTTATATGCTGCACAAAATCATTCTCATATATATTAAAATAAATAAAACTTTAGAAAGTTAACAAAAATAAGACAGAAACATCTACATAACCATGGAATTAGTTAAATCATTTCTTTAACTGGATACAATATTACTAATCCTCAAATAAAATATTTTACAGTGGTAATATGTTAAAATTTAAACTTTTTTTAATCAAAGACACCATGAAGATACAGAAAAAGCAAGCCATAAACTGTGTGTATAGTCACAATGCATAAAGCAAAAAAAGCCAATTTTCAGAACTTGATGTAAAATATTGTATTAAAACTATAAGAAAATAAAAAAAATGCCCTTATTTTGATAAATTGAAGACTTGAACAAGTTATTCACAAAAGTCAATATTTAAATAAATAGTAATAAATGATAACATTTTACATCAACTGGAAGGGCTAAACCTAAAAAACAAACAATAAAAACATCTTTGTATTACAATTTAAATCGGAAATGAAAAAAAATCCAAGTTTGGTAAGAACATGAAGTAACTTGAAACTTCATGTAATATATCGCTACTTCCTCTATAGAACACAATTTTATAGAACACATTCTAAAGATATATTAGAAAATTAATATTATCTTATTACCAGCACTCCCACTCCTGAAAATATGTCACATCAAATAAGCACATTAGTCAACCAGTAGGTCTACAAAAAATGTTCCTAACCCCTTAACTATAATGCCAACAGACTATCCATAATGTAAAGCCCATTAACAGAGCAACTACATAAACTGTGGTATATTTTTAAAATGAAATAATACACAGATTTGAAAAATAATGAATTAATGTACATATAATAGCACAGACAATGTAACAGAAATAATGATAAATGAGATAATCCGTACACAGTGGAGTACTAATTGTGTGATTCCTTTTTGTGATGTTCAAAAACCAACTAGATCTTCTTGATAAAGATGTATATTCAAGTAGTTCATGTGCAGCAGGAAAAAGAGTTCCAATTATTCTAAATTAAGGAAGGTCATGACTACATGTATCATTTCTTAATGCAGGCACCATCCGAGCCTTTATAGGGGGTTTTTAGCACCTGGTTATACAAAACATTAGCAGTTTGACAATGAGTTACATTAAACAAACTGCAACAATGGTGAGTAGCACAATTTGCAATCCAGACCTAAAATTGTCCATCTGCTTGGCAGACGGTTGAAAATATAAGAAGATTTAAATGTGTGCCAGTTAGTGGTGCTTGTGGCAAAGGTGGAATGTCCCGTCAGAGGTTTTGCAAGTTCAGGAAGCTTGAAGGAGTTACTTAACCAGGCACCGTGGGAAGCATTGGCTACGGCGCAGACTTATCCCAGGGTTGCAAACAAATGCTCTAAGGCAGCTCTTGGTTGAGAACAACTTCAGCCAGGAGGTCTAAAGATCTCTGCGAAGTTCTGATGGGTCTAGCAGATGAACAGGCTACTCTGTTAACTGTTCTGGGCAGATGTCACATTATTAAATTTAACTGAGCAGTGCAAAGGCCAATTGATGAGCCTACAGAGGTAAAAAACGAACATTTGTTATTCCTCCCATTTTTGCCCATTCTCTTGAATCTGATATAGTGCTATTACAGCACCTAGCTTCAGATAGGTGCTTTAGAAGATCCAATAGACTTAAAGTTTGGGTTACAAGCTATTGCTGGTATTGTGCAATAAGCTTGTCTGCCAGAAAATAATGTTAGTGGTTGAAATACATTCCTGGTCAGTGATTGAAAAATTACTGTCATTGAAGACAGACTGATTCATAATTGTCAGAAAACAGTTTGTTATTTGTATCAAATTAAAAATCTCTTAATAATAGACCCAGGATTAATTTCTTTTCCTGTATTATCTATAGCACCTATAAAAGTATAGTGAGCGTGAGTATCATTTGGTGGATGATATCTGGGAAAAAATTTTTTTCTGCCTCAATAAAACACTGCTACATCATTCTTTAACTCCAATAACATGATTTATAGAATCATTAACCTTTAAAATTACATTAAATGTTATCCATACTAATACATACTTAAAATGTCGGGCTTGTTCTCTCTGACATCACGTAAATGCATTTCATTTTAAACATTGGCATGAGCTAGAAAATGAGGAACTTATAAGACAATTAATCTTCAAATTACTGAACACTAGTTGATGCAATTAGCCCTGAAAGTGAAATAAAAAAAACTTACAGCCTTAAGATGGCAGATTACTGTCGAGATATCATTCCTACCTGAAAGAAATGTTCTTATATTTGAAATTACCCCTTTCATTTTTAGTTTAAGATACTAGGAAAGAAACACTAAAGATTTTTAAGTTTTTATTAAGATTGCATACAATAGGTTTTTAAACCATAAGTTTTATCTTACTTTGTTGCTCTAAATAAACTCAATGAAAATACATTTTTTCCTCTTAAATAACTGATCGAATATCAATATTAGAGTTGAAAATCTTTCTAGCAAAATAAAAAGAATGATTCACATTTAAAATAATGCAGCTCTCATAAGGTAGCAGCACTTCATTCTACGAGGACTTACAAATTTTTCTTCACTTGACTGGTCAGAAGTGAAAAAAATGCGTATATGTTCAAAACAGCACCTTGTACAAGGGAAATGTGAGAATAAGGTATTTACAGTAAGTAAGAGGGTCTTCTTTTTAAGGCAGATTTGTATATTCTAAATCAAGCCTTATACATTTTTCAATAATGATCTCAAAAGGAGACAATCAATGTTTCCCAAAGGGCATAGATCTTAGATTAAGCAAAATCAAGGGCAGAAACTTCAGGTCAAGCTTGTCTAATTCACATGTGACCCAGGACAGCTTTGAATACAACCCAATACAAATTCAGAAACTTTCTTAAAATATTATGAAATATTTTTAAAATTTTATTTTTAGCTTATAAGCTATCGCTAGTGTTAGTGTATTTTATGAGTATGTGTAGCCCAAGACAATACTACTTCTTTCACTGTGGCCCAGGGAAGCCAAAAGACTGGATGGCCCTGCTTTTAGGCCAAGGCAGATGAAAAGGTTTAACAAGTTTAGCCAATTGAGTTTTGATTATCTCATTGGTATGTTCTACAAAGTCGTAAGACTGGGAATGATAAGGGCAATGAAATACTGCACTATTGGTCAATTTATGCATACCTGGTGCAAAATTAATCTTGTAAAGTAAATTTACTAAATCTCTATGGGACTCTGAGAAGATTTTAAGCAGAGAAAATTCTTTCTGAAAGTATTTTCATAAGTGCTATGGTTGTAGCCTCTCAAAATGAGAATGCTTCTCTCCAGTGAGAATACATACAAATCATCACGGTACATTTTTATTTTTGCAAAAGTGGCCCATTGGATTAAAATCCACATTCCAAATTTCAAATAAGCCTAATTAGTTTTATTTTTCCTTTTCGTAATGAAATATTTTATTACATTAGTTATATATTTAATTGTAGTAACAACTAAAGACTTCACAAGCAATTGTAGAAATTTGAATGGGTAAGCACAAAATTTAGCTTTTTTAATATTAAGAATATTTGGTTTACCCAAGCAATTAAAGACCTGGTAATGCAGAGCACAGGAAATTATTTTAATAACACATAAAATCTTTACTTTCCCTTGATATTTTTTTTATTAAGAGCATACTGATAGTACAAGAAAAACTTGGTCCTTTTAACAGAAAAAAAACAAACTTGAATTTTGTATCAGACCACTTTTGATATTTAAATTTGCTTATTTAAATTTATTTTAATCTTATTTGGCTTGATCATACGTAAAATTAATTTCACAAGACCCCTTTTCCATAAACATTCTATAACTTTTCTCATCGCCAATACTTTGTATCTTTTACTCACTCAGGAACAACCAGTGTATCTTAGGACAAACCATTTTCCTCTAACTCCTTCCAAAATGCACTTCCATGCTGTACACCTTCCTTCACTTAGATTAATTATTTCCTTCCATAATATAGAATTTTTAACCCTTAGCAACATTAACTTGTAATGACAACTAAAAAGTATGTAATCAGCATTCTTTAGATTTACAAATTTATTAATCTATATCATAATCTCTAGAAAACCAGGTCATTATACTGGCAAATGTATTTCATAATATTTACAAATATATATCTTCTCATATATTTCTAAAATGTTTTAATTAACAGACTCAAATGTATCTTTTAGTTTCTTCATAAGAAGTCAATAGTAGATGAAAGTAGACATTTAATAATCAATATATTAGTGGGGTTTTTTTACATTAAATGATTTAGATACTCAGTGAATATAACTTGACTCCTTATTTAACTTAACTTGGTAAAGTTCCAAGGTTTAAAGTTACCAAAAGATTTTGGACACTATTTGCTAAATACTTCACCTAGATACTCTTATCTCATTTACGTGTAGTTAAACCATTTATTTTATTTGTTTTTATTTTTTTCTGTTTACATTTTTTAAAATTTATTTACTAAATTTTGGGGGGTGACATTGGTTAGCGAAATTACATAGGTTTCAAGTATACAGATCTGTAATACATCATCTATATGTTGCATTCTGTGCTCACCAACCAGAGTCAGTTCTCCTTCTGTCACCATGTATTTGACCCAGTCCTCTTCCACCACCCCACTTCCCTCTTACCCTCTGGTAACCACTAAATTTTTGTCTCTGTTCATGAGTTTCTGCTTCTTTGTATGTTTGTCTTGTTCCTTCGCTGCATTTAACAATTATATTTAGATCGCTCTTGAATATTTTATGACATTTTAAAGCAATTAGCCATTATCTTGTTATTTTTTCTGCTGACAAATTTTGCAATAGAAAAATATGAGCTTATTTGACTAATAAACCCAGGTAAAATGAAAACTGTGTGTCTGCTTATGTTTCTGCATTGATAATCAAAGGCATGACTGTTGTAATTAAATCAGCATTAAGGTGGCTTTTACTTACTGAAGATTAATCTTAGATCATGTACACTTGAAAAGCATTTTGGTTAGTCTGATATTTCTCAAACTTGTATGGGCAATTTTCTTTAAGTCAGTTGAGGAAGTCTCCTTTATAACCTAATTTTTGAACTACAGATCAATTTTGGCAATACTGTCCAGTGGTAGAAATATGCCATATCTGTAATATACATACATAGACATCCATAAACAACAGATACACAGAAAGATATCATAGCTATTGTTTTAAAATGCTCGCTTTTGTGTTCCAGGCACAACACAAAACTTAGAAAAAAAATGAATTTACATTACATTTCTACAGACGGACAAAGTTAAGGCTTTGCACCGATGCCAAATCTTTTGTATTCATTAAGAATTCCTTTAAAGCCGCTTTTAAAATCAAAGGATACATTCTATTGTCTGTGTGAATTCTGAGATATTTGTTTTTAAGGGTTGTCTTTAAGGTAGACTCATCAATAAATACAAACAAAAACATCAATGGAAATCAAGTATTTACATTAAAGTTTGAAAGCTCAGAAAGTAAAGAGAACAGCCCCAGACAGTATGATTTGAAAGGGGAAGGTTTGCCTTGAAGAGACACAAAATGATGGTTGTTTCATGTCTGGAGACAAAGAAGTTGGGGGAAGAGAAGAAGAAGCCTCAGATGACATATTAGCTGTACATCTTGTGTTATTTTTGTTCGAAGACCCAGTCAATTAAAACCTTACCATGGATTACCCATTTACACTCACCTGATATCACCATACCCTTGAATGAAGCTTAGGCATGAATGTGTCCTCACAAACCATTATGACAGGGCCTAGTACAAGCTTATTAATGAGGCCCACATACTGTGTGGACCGAACCCAAAAGTGGAAGAAGGCTCCTTCACCTGGTCTGAAAAACGTTATGGACCAAGTTCTAAACTAGGTTCCTTTCCTGATATGGTCCATGTAGACAAGTGGAGATGAAAAAAACCTAAGCTGGAACCACTACAGGAGATGGTAGAACAATGATCTCTTGCCTGTACCTGGCATGAATCCACAGCAGTGCTGGGGACAAGAGGAAAGTCACTCTGGAATCCCATTGCTGCCACTATTACTTTTAACCAAATTAATTTTAATAGTATTAATAAAAATAAAAGCATTTATTTGACCAAAAAGGAGCTACGACCCAGGAGACATAGATTCAGATAGTATACTTGTGTTCCAAAGAGACAAATATGTAGTTAAAGTTGGGTTTATTGTATTTTAGGGGAGGCTGTATTTTATAGTAAACTGCACACCCCAGGTTCTCATTTAGGTTCATTTTTTGTAAATGAGGTATCCAAATTGTGCAGTTCTGATTAGACAGGGTAGATCTCAGTCTGTTGATAGAAGGAAAAAACCAGAATTTCCCTGCAGGAATTGACTTAGTATAAACAAGTGGGGCACAGTGCAGGATGTTAAGAGTTTCGTGTGAGTTTCTTTCCAGTATACAGAGTACATGAACAGCCTTTGTCAGCAAATGGCCACTAGCTTTTAATGTTTATTAAGTTTGATCCCTTTGTTGAGTATGGGAAGTCCACCTCAGCAGATAAATTTCTTCTTATCAAGTGAATCTTCTTTACTGAGGTCCAGAAATACATCAGATTAGATCAGTGGTTGTCGGTTGGACATTTGGTCCAGTGGACATTCTGCAATTTCTGGAAATGTCTTTTATTGCCTTGACTGGGAGCAGAGCTTGTTTGTGGCATCTAATCAGTCAAATCCAGGGTGCTGCTAAATGTCTTATAATGCATAGGACTACCCCCAGGACAAATAATTAACTGGCCCAAAATGAAGCAAGATGAAAGACACTGCTTTGCAATTGTGTCTGAGCAAGACAGGAAGAAAAAGACAATTACGAAACACAAAAACAACAAAACTTTCTGCTTTCCCAGCAACATGAATGACTGCTACATTACCAATTATAGATCTAGTCCCATTCCACTTTTCTTATCTAATAGATATCAATGATTAATATATATAATCATGGAATGGGCCTTTCCCCCTGACACACTCAGTCTAAAGAAAGTTCTGCTTCTTTGAACTCTCATAAATCACGTAAAGTAAGCTTGAATCCTTAAGCTTATATGACCCTCCTACTCCTCTCACTCAAAGGCCACTTGATTCCCCATAGTATATGCTGTACTTTGCTGCCACAAGCAATAAATCCAACTTTGGTATCATATTTGTGTGTTTCTCTTTGTGACCCTTAGCTGGTGACCACTTTCAGTTTGTGTGACTTTTGATTGACTTTTTAAAAGTTGTGTTTGTAAGAATTCCTTGAAGAGCAGCAGAATATACCATCCCCAAATATGTCTCTTTTGCATAGAATTATTTGTATCTGATTATTGTGAGAAACAGCACACACAGGAGATGCTCCAAAAACAAAGTAGATGTTACCCTTCCTTTATATAGCATAGTTACATTTATAGAGGGAATTTCCATTTTTAAGACTGTCTTTCATTCTGTAAAAACAGGTGGCTAAATCACAAGAACCTTACTAATGGACAAGGTGGGCACTTAAATCTCCATAACAAATCTTACTCTTCTTTACTATGCTTGTCCTCCTAAGCTTTTCACACATGGCCTTTTACATCTTGCCTTGCCTTGTCTTTAGCTGAAGATGAAATCTAAGTGGGAATTCTAAGCCACTTACAAGAGTTCCTCATTTTCTCCTGGGTATCTTTCATGTGCACATGAGGTACAGTATACATGTTAGTACAATTTTATTTGTTTTTCTCTTGTTAATCTGTCTGTTATTACAGGGGTCTCAGCAAAGAACTCTGAGGGTAGAGAGAAAATTATTTTTACTCTCATGTAACCTAAACGTGCAGTTCCAAATATAAAAGATGTCATTCAAGACAAGCTATACAAGGGGGTACCAAGAAAACCCTGAAATTTATTTATATGTAAAAAGTTGTATACTTATTCTTTCACGTTTAAACTCTGGTCACCTTCAAAATGCTCTTTGTTTGATGCAATACACCTATCAAGACAATTTTTCCACTGCTCAAGGCAATTTTTGAGCTTGTTAATTTTGATGCCTCTTAGTGATTCTGCTGTTTTTTGTTTCACCTCTTCCACATCAGCAAGATGTTTTCCTTTGAGGATCTTTTTCATCTGCAGAAATGAACCAAAAAAGGGCACTCTGGATGTGATCAGGTGAACAGACAGGGTGGGACATGGGGGTCATGCTTTTTTTGGTAAAAAACTGCTGAACACTTAGCACAGTGTGGGCAGGTACATTGTAATGCTGGATGTTGTTCATGTAAATCACCCATCGTGAAATGGGCACATGAGTTAAAAAAGTTTCAAAACTTTTCACTGAAGCCCAACACCAACTGGCACACAGATGTAGATGGGTTCCTAGATGGGTTCCTAGAGGGAGAAGCTGGTATTCCAAGTGGCCCTCCTTCCAGAATATGATTTCATTTTGGGGGAGGGTGTGTCCCATCGATGTCTACAGCTGTTTGTCTAGAAAGAGTAAGTATTCAGTAGCTGACCAAATCATCTGGATGGAATCTAGATGGATTATTGATTATTCAAAGAAAAACTATTAAGACTTTTTTTCCCATTAGATTTGTTCCATTAGTTTATGGTTTATACTTCTATAGGGTATTTTTTGAGCAATACTTTAATTACCTGTGTCTTGTGTGTTTCCAGATTAAAATGTTAGGTTCTTAAGGAAAATAACAATATTACATTTAATGTATTTTGTGCCTAATAGAATGTTTAGTATAATTTAGGCAATCAAAAATATCTAATGTTATATTTTAGTTAAATATTTTTTGATTACCCCCAGTTATATTGTAAGTTCTTTAAAGACCAGAATAATATGTTAAGCTCATTAGCACCAACCAAACACAAAGGATTATTTTTTTAGAAGATAAATAAACTGTTCTGATTGACTTATATTCCTATAGAGTTGCGTGGTGTAATTTACTATGATGCTGATGAAACTAATGTGATGACATTTGATTGTAACTGCAGGGAACTAGAAGTTTAATGAGCCTCATCCTTAATTCATAATTTCATTTAGAAAATTGTTGAGAACCGCATGAGATAAACACTCCATTAGGAGTTATAAGTTGAGAATGGAAACATAAATAGAATTATCATTGTCTTCAAAGAGCTATATATCATTTTATTTGAGAGTGAGGTATAACCAAGTGAACTAGTAATCAAAAAATAAGAATGTATGCTAAAATACAATTAGGAACAATTTCAATGGGAAGACAAGTATGATTCATTTAACTCAGGGAACTAGAAGGATGTCAACCAGGAAGGGCCTCCTAGAGATGTTGACATGTCAGCTGACTTGTGGATAGTTGCTCAGAGTAATCCAGTAAAAAAATGTGTTTGCACATTCCAAGTAATGAAAAGTTACCTTCAGAATCACGGAGATGATAAAAAGTGCATGTTACTTTCAGTGAAGTGCTAACAACAGATTTAAGTTTAATTCGTAACGTGAGGGAGGAAGATGAACAGGACACTTAGGCAGAAATGAGGTCATGATGGGCTATCTGTTATATGTTGAAGAAATTTTACCTATTTAGTTGTAAGATTGTTCAAAGTCTCATGAGATCTCACTAATCAAGCCCCATAAGCTAGACCTCTCTAATTTTTATTATTCAGCCTTCTTTCCTAGAAGTATTATATTTATTCAGCTTCTGATTTTTTTGTATTTTTTGTAGGTTGCCAGAGGGAATGACACAATTTGTTGTTGTTTTTGTTGCTGTTGTTGTTGCTTTTGTTTTTGGGTTTCTTTTAGTATATAATGGCAGTATATAATGTTCCATTTGATGTTTCACTATAGAGGAAGCATTAGTATAGGAGGGTTTGCCTAAGATGTTAATCTAATGTATTTTAATAATGGGAGTGAAGAAAAGCCTCATTTTACATTCAGCAGTGAGTGGCTCTGATAATAGTATGATAGACCTTCTTGAACCCCTAGCAAAGTCAATAAGCTCATGACATTAAAGTCCCCTAGCTCTAAACCCAAATGCTCTAACAGCAAACTCAAGCAACATCACTCATCTGCTTTTGTTTTGTATGCTGATTTTATTTCACAGTTCCTACAAGAGTGCTAAATTGTTGAGAGTTTTCTTCATGCTTGACGTTCAACATTAACCTTTAGGTTATCACATTGACTAAAGTACAATAAAACACTTTTAAGTTATTATATTGCCTAAATTATACACCATAAAATATCAGCAAACAATTAGACTTTAAACATAAGTGTACCTTTGTATAGCATGTAGAGAGAACTCTATAGAACATGCTTTATATTTACTGCAAAGTTGCTGAAACATATTTTACATGGTATCTTACTTGGGTTTGATTTCAAGAAAAAAGAGAGCTAAAAGCTGTTTTTCTGTTATTGCAGCCTTCAACCCTGAATGGAAATAGAAAACGCTTTCTGTTAACTATAATAGTAAAAAGGGCTGGCCCAGGCTGTTACTATAGAAACATCCTGAATTGCACTAATTTATCATTTTATTGCTGAAGACGCAGTTATAGGCTAAACCCTATTCCCCCAAAATTAATATGTTGAAGCCCTTATCTCCAGTGTGAATGTATTTGTAGATAGAGCCTTTAGACAGCCAATTAAGGTTAAATAAGGTCATAAGAGTGGACTCCAATTGCATAGGGCTAGTGTCTTTGTAAGAAGAAGAGACAACAGATTTCTCTCACTCTCTCTCTCTCTCTCTCCCCACCACTCTCTCCTTTTGTTCCTCCTTCTCCTCTTTTCCCTCTATACCAACACAGAGGGAAGTCCAGAAAGAAGAAAAATGTCTGTCTGTAAGCTAGAAGGAGACACACCAGAAACCAACCATATTGGCACCTTGAACTTGAACTTCAAACCTCTAGCACTGAGAAAATAAATGCCTATTGTTTGAGCCACCCAGACTATGGCATTTTGTTATGATAGCCTTAGCAGAATAATATAGACTTCTTCATTATGGGGTGGAGACATCTTAGAAACAATTTTGGAATGCCCTACAAAAACCCAAAAGTTATTATAAAGGACATGACAAGAATACTTTTATTTAGTCACTGTAGTAGGAAGCCTATAAGATGACCACAATGAATGCTACATCCTAATATTCTCACTCTTATTTTCTATCCCATTGAATGTAAGCTGGACCTAGTAATTTTCTTCTAGTGAATAGAATCTGGCACAGGTGATAGGATGTCACTTGCTTAGGTTTGCTAGATTTAGCATATAAAAATCAGGATGCCCAGTTAAATTTAAATCTCATATAGGCAATTTTTTTAAGTATAAACATGTCCCCTGTAATATTTAAAGTACATTCACATTAAAAATGTCATTTAATGGAAATTCAAATTTCACTGGGTATCTTGTATCTGACAACCCTAGACTAGCTGAACTGGAGTGTGAAATAAATGATGGAACATGACTTCAAGCTTATTTTATGAAAAGATTGTGATTCCATCCTGGCTCCCCTTTCTCATCCATTTGCTCAATATGGCATGCAAAACATCTTTGTTGTTGATACTCCAAGCCACAGAAAAACATATTTAAAAATCTTGTAAATGAAGGAAAGTCCTTGAGGGAAGTCAGTTGGTTTGCTTTGAACTCCCCTACAAAGAGATTTTTTTGACAAGTAACTGAGTGATGCTTCAGGCCAACAAACACCAAGAAGTTTAGGCCTGGCGGAGCCATCTGAGTGAGCTTGACGGTGGATACCTTGCCACATTAGACTTGACGTGACTGCATTTTTAACCAACATCTTCATTACGGCTTACCGTAGTCAGATGGGCCAGCTAAGCAGGACTCCTAGTCCTAACCTGCAAGAGCAATGAGATAAATATATGTTGTTCTGAACTGCTAAACTTGGAGTAATTTGTTAGGCAATGGTAGATAAGTTAACTGAGCCTTACCATAAGCAGTCACTCAATCCCTTCTCTCCTGTAGAGCAATGGAAGACTCTGTGGTGGTAATACTGCGACACTTGTCCATGCATTTTTCTGCTGAGACTCCCCTTTTCTCTCCGATCCTGACACGTCTTTACTTGCTTCTACAATTGCTTGTACTTTTATGTAAATCTTAGAGAGCTCCTCCTCCAGGAAGCTGTCCCTGCAGTTGAAGGTCCTCCTTATATATATATCTGTCACACACTTTAACTTACTTTAAGTTTTCTTTTCTCTTTTCATTTAATTTTATTTATTTATTTATTTATTTATTTAATTTATTGGGGTGACATTGATTGGTAAAAATTACATAGGTCCCAGGTGTACAATTCTACATTATATCTTCAATGTTGTATTATGTGTTCATCAGGGAGACTCAGTTCTTTTTCCATTATCATATATTCATGACCCTGTGCCTTTCCTGCCTCTTTCCTCCCCACTTACCCTCAGGTAACTACTAAATTATTGACTGTGTTTCTTTGTTGCTTTCGATTCTATGTTAACAATCAGATTAAATTTCTCCATCTCTTTCCCTTACTTTACCCACTCTCCCTTCCCTCCTCCCATCTTAAAGAAGTCCGTCTAACATTCTTTGTAGTCCTGGTCTGGTGCTGATAAATTCCTTTGGCATTTTCTTATCTGAGAAGCTCTTTATCTGTCCTTCAATTTTGAATGCTAGCCTTGCTGGATACATTATTCTTGGTTGTTGATCCTTGGTTTTCATCATGTTGAATATTTTCTGCCAACCCCGCTGGCACGTAAAGTTTCTGGTGAGAAGTCAGCTGAGAATCGAATGGGTGTCCCTTCCTAAGTTACTACTTGCATTTCTCTTGCTGTTTTTAGAGTTTTCTCTTTTTCTTTAACTTTTGCCATATTAATTATGATGTGTTTCAGTGTGTTCCTGTTTGACATCATCTTGTCTGGGACTCTCTGTGCTTCCTGGACTTGTATGTCTATTTCCTTCAACAGGTTACAAAAATTTTCAGTCATTATTTTTTCAAATAATTTATTGATCCCTTGCTTTTTCTCTGTCCCTTCTGGCACACTTATTATTCTGATATTCTTCCACTTAACATTGTGCCAGAGGAATCTCAAACCACCCTCATTTTTCTAGATTCTCATATCTATCTGTTCTAAATGGATGTTTTCTGCTGTTTTTTTCTGCAAATCACTACTTCGCACTTCTATTGTATCTAGTTTGGTGACTTTTATTTCATTGTTCATTTCAGTTAATGTAGTAATTATCTCTCTCTGGTCCTTTGTAATGGTTTGTAAATCTTCTTTAATGCTTGCTATCTGTCTGTTGAAATTATCATTCAGTTTGTTAAGCATTTTTATAATCATTGCTTTGAGCTCTGTTTCTGATGGGTCATCTGTCCCCCTCTCTTTATTTTGAGTTCCCATTCTCTGGTTTCTCATTTTGGCAGCCTCTCGGGCCCCTCACTGCTGCAGTTTCTTTGGTGTTTGCTGCTGCTACTGAGTGAGTAGAGGTCTGTGAGGAAGGGATGTTTGCGACTTACTTTTCTACCTGTGGCTGTGGGGGTTGTGCAGGGAGTTTGGGCTTGATTGAGTCTTTCTGTTTTCAGTTTGCTCCATGCATGGATTCTGCCTTAAGTCTTGAGGTCAGCTATCCTACTTACTGGTCTTTCAGATCATCCTGGTTGTGGGCCAAGAAACATGTGCACAGACTCTCTCTCCCTCTCCTTCCTGGCTGGAGTATTTACGCTGTGGCTCCTCACCACCCAGTCACTCTCCCTTCTCTGGGAACCAGAGTGAAGTCTGGCCGCTGTGCTTCGTGGACCATTTTTCACCTCCTGGGGCCATAGGAGGTGGTTGCGGTATCTTATGCCCAACCCGTGGGCCACCTTTCCTCTGTCTCATGGACTAAGTGAGGTCTGGAGCACTCTCCTGCCTCCTTCTCCCTCCTCCTTCCCCCAGTGGTAGAGTTCCAAGCAGGGACCTGTGTGTGGCCATGTCTCTGCTCTTCTCCTTTTATTTCCCCTTTGTTTCATCCTCTGCCCACCTGCAGCTACCTTAATGCAATGAGTAGGTTACTTAGCTGTGATTGTGCATTGTGTAGAGGGTCCTTGGTTGAGGTATAGGTGTTTCATTAGTTGTAATTTTCAGAGGAGTTTTTCAGAGGTCCCTCATATGCCATTTTCTATCCAATCTAAGTTTTCTTTTCACAATGTGTCAAAAAGCCATAAAAAGTAAGAAGTTGAAATTTTTACTATTTTATGCCTTTAATAATAACATTTTTAGCTGCTTTGTATATAAATATTATTATTTTTTTAAATCAATGGGGCTTTTCTTTTAATTTTATTTATTTATTTATTTTTGCTTTTTGGTATGTGGGTAGCTCCCTGGCTGGGAATTGAACCCAGGCCACAGCCCTGACAGCGCCACTGCTGAAGCCTTAAGCCACTACACCATCAGGGAACTCCCATAAATATTATTTTTATTTTAAATTTTTGATATATGGTAATTTATTTACCATTATATTGAATTTCATAAAAAATACTCAAAATATACTAAGTGGCATCAATTAGATTTAAGTATAGATCAAATAGAACCTAATGGCATTGATTACATAAAATATGTATTACAAAATGTTGCACAATATGGCATACAAAACATTTTTTGTTGATAGTACAAGGTACAGGAAGACATATTCTTCCTTGAAATAGTTTCACACTGAATAACAATTTTACAATAATTACAATATTTATATTTTTAAGTAAATACAGTTAAGGCAGTACATTTTATTAAAATAAATTACTACATTAAAGTATAAAATGTCCTATTGCTATTTATTCTTGAAAAATACAAAAATATAAAAGAGAAAACTTTTCTAGAGGGAAACATTTGTTTGATCTCATGGGATAAACTCAAACACTACAGTCAGTGGATAGAAGTATTCATTTTGCTATATTTGAGTATCACAGAAAAAGGGTTAAATAGTCTTATTGTATTTATTACTACACTGTATTGAAATTTCGCTTTTTTTTCTCCCTCAATAGTTGCAAGATTTTGGCCTAGTTCTGTGTCTGCCACATATTAATAGTAGATACCAACAAAGAGTTGAAAAAAGAGAAGAATATAAGTAACATTTAAAAGAAAAAACAGAGAAAACAAAAACAAGTTTTGGCATGACTCTCCAGGAATTTTGAACGAAAGTGAATCTTAATTGTGTTCCTTCTGGCTAAAATACAAAGAATATGCATTGGCGAGCTGGGTTTGAAAGCTCTAGTAGCCCTCTAACCAAAGAGTCTGAATAAGTAAGTAGAGGACAAAGAAAATGACATGATACTGCCTCTTTTCTTTTCAAAGCTCAATTCGGAACATGAGCTGATATATATTGTAAAGAATATAGGCCAGATGGTCTGAGAGTGAAATCTGAGTCTTCTATCATATAGCAATGTTGCTTTAAGAACATTTCTTAAATTATCTGTACTTTGGTTTTCTCATCCTTAGAAGAGAGGTACAATGAAAAAAAAAGTTAATGCTTAGTAACTGTTTAGAGCATAACCAAAGTAAGCTAAATAAAAATCCCTATTATAAGGACTATTACTGTGAATACTGTGAATACATGAGAAGTGGCTGAAAAGTATCCAGTCATGTAATATGAAAAATAGAAGCAATTATGGCTGGATTTTTTTCCAGACAGCTTTCGTGTGTGTGTGTGTGTGTGTGTGTGTGTGTGTGTGTATCTGTGTTTGTGTGTGTATATGTTAATGTGGGTGTGCATTTTTTTCTATTTCTATTTCCACTTCTGTTTCTATGAAGAAATAGTATAAGGATGAACTACCAGGAAATAAAGTGGTGAAATGGACTATGCCATAATAACAATAGTAATAGTTATTGAGCACTTGCTCTACATGGAGCATGTACTGTGGACTTCACATGTATTAACTCCATCCTCATACAGACCTCCTTATGAAGGTACAATTTCCTTCTGTATTGAACATAATTTTGGAAACCACAATGCAATTAAGTAATTTGTCCAAAGCCAACAACTAGTAAATTTAGAACTAAGACTTGACCTTACATAATCAATATTTGAAGCTGAGACTATATACCACTTCACATACCCTGTCTCCCCTGGGTGGTCAGTGTCTATTCCCCAAAGATGTTCTAGCATCCGCTGCCTGGTTATGTATCTCATTCTTCTCACCATAGTAATAGGGACTTGCTTAGGTACACTATCTTCTCAAGCTCTGTACTTTTATAACAATGTGTGTAAGTATGATTTAGGGTGTTGTAGGTGAAAAAGAAGAATGTTGCAGCAACTATAGATATCAGTAAGAAATAACAAAAAATTTGAATTTGAGAGAAAAGTTAGCCAGTTTTGTCAACATTGCAAAGGCTACCAAATGCTGTGCACAAGTTTATTAAATTATTTTGAGCCATTTTCACAATGTGAGTTTCTCCTTTCGTATGCTTAGATATTCCTTGCTTTGTAAATTCTACAACATATATTTACAAAGGTCACATAGTTTGAAACAACTAGAAATTTTTATTTGTTTCTTGGTTGTTCTAAGGGTAGAATTTAATTTAGATTTTATGTGTGGTGTGGTGTGGTGTGTGTGTGTGTGTGTGCATATGTGTGTGTGTGTGTGTGTGTGTGTGCATATGTGTGTGGGGGGGCATAGGTGGAACTACGCACATGGGTAGGAAAGAGACTACCTTATGCTGTTTGATTTTTGAAATATATTCCTCATCACTACCACCACATACACAAATCAAATACTACTTATTTCTTTACTGAACTAATCATGTATTTTTTAATTGTAAATGTTATTATTTGGCTGTTTCTTTTTTCTTTATTTGTGTAACATTATGTAAGTTTCAGTTGTACATGAATTAATTTGACATCTGTATATATTACATTTTGTTCATCACCAAAAGTCTAGTTTTCACTCATCACTATACATCTGATCCCCTTTACTCATTTTTTCCTCTCTCCATCCCTTCCCTTTTGGTAACCACCAGTCTGTTATGTGACTCTATGAGTTTGTTTTGGCTTATTTGTTTTGTTTTTTATTTTATATTCCACATATGAGTGAAATCACATTGTCTTTTTCATCTTCTTTCACTTAGCATAATACCCTCAAGATCCATACATGTTTTCTCCAATGACAGGATTTCACCATTTTAATAGCCAAGTAGTATTTCATTGTGTGTGTGTGTGTGTGTGTGTGTGTGTGTGTGTGTGTGTGTGATCTTCTTTATCTTCTCTTTATTATTTTATGTTTTTTAATTTTACTTTCAAGCCAAACTGGATCTTGTATGTAGAGAGAAATTACTGCTTTCTGCACAAAAATGTTATTTTTGTGTGTTTATGGTTTAAATCTTGGTCTATGTTGGTGAAAATGTTCAGATAAATAAATGTTTAACACGTGTCAATACCTCAGCAATAGTAATCAATGTTTAAGGTGTCAATAATTTTCCCTATAGATGCCCCAAAGGTATAGTAGAAATAAAAGGATCATGCTGATCTGTTCTAGGCTTATAGTTGTTATTGTAAAGGCAACACAACAGCCACACTAAGATTAATGCATAGCTATGTGCAAGGCATGAAGAACTGTGTAATCATATGAGACATTCTCTTAATCCCTCTGGCTCTCTGACTCTTTGCCTCTCTAGTAGATGGCAATATTGCACATCTGAGATCCCCATGTGAGAAGGAAGGTATGCAACCAGTTTGGATTAAGGAGCTATAAACATACATGACAAAAATTATTAATTTATTTAATTGCTGGTGCAAGACTCTCCAGAAATCTTTGCCCTGAAGAAACAGCAGGGCTTCAAGATGATGACAGAGTGGATCTCTTCAACCATGATGATGATATGGCATGAATAAAGATCAAATCTTTATTATTTAATTTCTCTTTTCTCCCCAGTGTTTGTGTTGTTATTGTTGTTATCCCAGTAAACCTGCTGATCCTGAATAAAACACATCTCAATCACCTTTGTTTATAATAAATATGAGGAAACAACAATGAAACAATAAATAATATTTTGCTTTTAATTTAGCATAAAAACTATTAGCTGAAAATGATTAATTTTACGTAATGAGAGATTAGATTTTAAAATTTTATGATGAAATATTTTTATTTGTTTTCTTATAATCCAACCAAAAATTTCTACTGCCTTAATATTATGGGAAGACTCTCCATCCTGATTTTCAAAACTCTCAATCACTGGCTACAACCAACTTATTCTAATTATCCCACAATTTCCCACTGCTTCTGTCCAACTAATTGTTTCATTAATTAGCATATTGTATGCTAATTAATTCCTTAATGTTTGCATCTAGAACAATGCCCTTACTTTTATTGCTTTTCCTTCTCCCTTCTTCATAATTAGATCCTCAGCATACGTAAGTGAAAATGACAGACTAAAGGCCTCCAGAAGTTCTCTTCTTTACTAAAACTTAAAAAATGATAAAACTTAAGAATATTTTATAAATCAGCATTTCAGAATTCTGAAATTCTAAAACGTATCTGATTTTTTCCCTATCTCAGGACATTCAGAGGCTGAGGTTTAGGTTCCCACTGTCCAGTTGGAGTTACACACTTAAACATTAATTACTCAGATTCTGTTGCCTCAGAAAATTACATTATTGTCTTTGGTGGCTACTGAGAGAGGAATAATGCCTGAATCCTGAGCCTACTGGAAGCCCAGCCCTGAATGGTGGAAACTTTAGAGTCTGACTAGTAAGAACTTCCTGTCTTGTTGCTGACAGATTGACAAATAGATGAATGATAAATGGATGGTTGGAGGGATGGATGAATGGATGGATGGCCATGAATGCACAATTTTTTGCACATACACAAACTGCTTCATAGAAGCACATCAGTGAATAATGACAGCTTGTGGGAGGTCAACTAAAAAAGTCAATGAATGGTCTAAAGCACTGTTCAAAACATGGTTAAATCTTAGTAAAAAGAGAAAGCTTTGTGGAATCTTAACTTGTTGTCTTCTCATCCCCCCCATTTTCTGCTCATGTGTAACCTTGCAAACCAACAAATGACATCATGGTAAAAACTAGCAGCAGTCAACCAGAGCAGAGAAAATGAAGTTAGAGGTCTTTTATTGCCTCATTTTCAAAAATTTGTTATTATTTAGTCTGTATGATGATTCACTGCAGAGCATGTTTTCAAAGTTGTCTTTATTGGACCTGACTTGAACTTGTAAAATAAATAAATCCTTTCTTCTTATGATATTTGTCAGAAATTTTCAAAAACTTTTCTTACCTTTACAGATGCCTGACACAGTGGATACCAGTTGGTAAAAACAATTAGCTAAACAAAATATTTAAAAGCTGAATAGTAAGATGTTTATATGAGGCTCAAAAATTTTTGGCATATTTCTTATGATCAAATACAGTGCATGCCTGAGAAAGAGCTAAAAGATCTGAGCTCTAACTTCCACTCAATCCTGAGTGTCTATGCAAACAGGAAGTGAAAGTTAAGGAAATTTGGTAAACTGCCTGGATTGTTGTGGCAAATGTGTTTCAACATGGGCATAGAACTCTTTAGCGAAGTCAGAGAAACTCACTACTTTCAAGAATTTAAGAAAATTTCTATCAGATCATTAGCATACTGCTAAGCTAAGTGAACAGAGAATTCAATGGGCATACGTAATTAAGAATGCACGTAATGGTTCAGAAACAAACTATAGTAACCATAACAGCATCAACCAAAAGATAGCAGCAACTATCCCTAAGAATAGGAAAAGTTTTGATTATTATTATATTTCAAAGTATTATGTAAAATGCTTAATTGTTAAGAAAAATAATGAAATACACACACACACAAATAACCGAACTAGAAAGCATGGACCATACACAGAAAAAGAAGAAAAAATCAATAGCAACTGTCCTTGAGAAAGCCAATACTTTGAACTTTCTAAAGCACACTCTTATGTTAGTTATATTAATATTAAATATGTCTCAAGAGCTAAAGTAAATAATGTATAAATAATTAAATAAATCTATAAGAGTGGAGTTTCAAAAATAGAGACTATAAATAAAACTATATAGATTATTTATTAAAAAAAGAATCAGCATTCTGGTGTTGAATAGTACAATACTGAAAAGAAAAAAATAATTAGTAGAGGTATTCATCAGTGGATTTAACCAAGCAGAAGAAAAATATCAGTAAACCTGAAGATCTCTAAACTGAGATTAACCAATCTGAAGAACATTAAAAAATCTAAATACACAGAACAGAGATAGAGAGATATGTGTGATGCTATCCACCATATAAATATACACATAATGAGAGCCCAGATAAAAGAGGAAAGACAGGAAGGGGCTAAAAGAATATTTTTAAAAGGAATAACCAAAAAATAATGTACAAATTTGAGGAACAAAGTTAATATGTACATGAGGAAGCTCAACACTCCAAGCAGTATAAACTGAAAAGTATCCATACCTAGGTAAAAAGTAAAAATCTCAGAAAATTTTAAGACCAGGAAGAAGAAAATGTCTTACTACATAAATGTCATCTTCAAAACAATTAACAGTGAAATTCTCACCAAAACTCATGGAAGCCAGGAAGTTATAGGAAGACATGTTAAGAGTGCTGGAAAACAAAATGTCAACCAAGAAATTTATGTCTTTCAAACTACCCTTCAAAAGTGAA